>JAMXBB010000004.1:63302215-63492450 GCA_024138015.1 Lumnitzera littorea | reverse complement strand
GACACCACCCCCCCCACCCCCCCCCCCCCCCCCCCCCCCCCTTCCCCCAAACTTTTTTTTTTCCTTTCCAATTAGTCCAATAGCTAGGTTAGAAACAAGTTTACTCACTTAGTTTCTAATCTAGCCTTCTATTGGCTCTATTTGGTTGACAACTCTTCAAACTTGAATTTTTTTTTTTAAATAAAAAACCTTTGATTACTCGACGAGTATTCCTTATCAAATGGGTTATGTTTAATATAGATCAAAGTTAAAGAAAGAGGATCAAAATTCAAGCTTAACAATGTGACGATTCCATTAGGTTTATTTTAGAAAAAGGAGATAAAAGGGAGAATTTTTGAGTGTTTAGAATCGTGGTTAGACTTGGGTCAATTAAGATAACCTAATGTGTAACCTATAGGATATTGTGGTTTTACTACTATCCTAATGTGATTAGGCCTATCAAACTAATGTTTTAATGTAACCTAGAACAAGGGTTATATTGAAACATAGAACCCACAAATTAAAAATTTCCTCCATCTTTTTTTTTTTTTTTTTTTTGTCTTCTTTCTCTAAGCTTAGTAACAATTTTTAGTTAAGAAACCCCTTTTTTGTGTATATTTTGAATTTTGTTTAAAAAGTACTGATTGTTTTTCAAAAAATTAATAATAGTAAACGATGAATTCTTTTAGAAAAGATTTTTTACGAGAAAAAGAGGGGTATCTTACTTTTGAAAGTATCAATTTTTTTTTAATCTAGATTTATGCCAATTTTTTTTTTTCTATTTTTTACCTTTAGTTTTCTTGTGATTTTTTAAGGATGGAAAAAAATATGTAAAAAATCATAAAACAAAAAGACTTAGCTTCTTATCTTGCAAGCCATCATTTTTTAGATCAACCATGATGTAAACTAGCAAGCTTTATTAGATGTTAACTTTCTTAAAAAATGAATTGATCATAGAAGTTAGCCCCTTATATATATAAGCCCATTTGTCAACCCCAATTGATCTTTCTATAATAACACCTTGTATAATTAAAATTTTATCAATTTATAAAATAATTGATTTTTAATTTTTGGACATATTAAGAGAGAGAGAGAGAGAGAGATGGGAGAATAAAAAAAAAGATATAGATTTTTTACTTGCATCCTTTTAATTCTTTTAGGAGATAAAAAAGTAAAATTTAAATATGGTGCTCGGAATGAAAAAGAATCCTAAGTTTCTTATATAAATATTTTTCTATTATTTTAGTAGATAGAGCTTTTATTTATACCCTAATGCACTGAAAAGAGAAGAAAAATTTTGTGTCACATATTATAAATATATGTTTTTTTTTTTGCCTTTTCTGTAAATATTATATTTTTTCTACTTTTACCAATCATCAATCCCTTGAATTTTTTTTTTTAAGAAAGGGGCTTAAGAAACACTATCTCTTTCCTTCTAATCAACATTTTGGTTCCTTTTTTTTTTTTTTATTTTGAATGACTAAAAATTATGACGACAAAGTGTATAATACGCTTACACCTTATGGAATATAACAACCTTGTAAATACATCCTTGTACACTTATGATTTTTGTTTATAGAACTTAAATACTACTTATAAAAACTGGTTAGATTGTATATAGAAACCAACCTTTGTAAAATAGGACCTACTATAGTTCCACTGTAAATAACAATTATCGTAGATGCTTTAACAGGCAATTTTAGACAGATGGATTCCTAAGACCCATTTCAACTTATACAAGTCATTAGCTAATTAACCTCAACCTATAGTTGGTGTAAGTAACCCCTATCCTAGCCTTAGAGGACTAGTCATGGTGGAGCCAACCTCGGCTAACCTTAGACCTTAATTTAATCGGGTTGAGATTTCGGTTATTGTACCATAGTTAGACCTATGGCATCTATGTCATGGAGACCTCGAACCTTAGTAGTCCATTTGCAAAGTTTAAACCTTAAGTACTAAGGAACATTGTGGTTGTCTCACTTTGTTGGAGCAACTAAGGTGCTACGGTACCTCTATGAATCTTAGAATGGATGCTTATTTGTGCAAGATACATATTTATTTAAGATTCCCTCTATGAAGCCTATAAATAGGGTCAAACACTACAGGTAAGACACTTTTCACACATGCATATGAGTCCTCTTATCCTTTTGCTTTCTCCTTAATCCTATAGGCTTGTTGACTTAAGTATCGGAGTGGCCGCATTGGATAACCTTTCATCGTCCACTAACTATGTTCCTTTTTATAAACTTAGGCCTATCTCTCAAGTCTAAGGAGAAATCTCTACTAGTGAAATTTAAGCGATAACACTTGGCATCAATTATGGGAATTGTTCTATTCAAGATTAACAATTCTCTATGTTTTGATTCAAAATTTTGAGAGCGAAGATGGTAAGAATTACTAGATGTAGGCGATAAGAATAGGTTAATCCAATAGCTTTTAAGGCAATTGACCTCATCGAAGTATAATAGCTGACATCGGTAAAGAAGCATATGTTGAGGATAAGGAAGTTTAAGGTGGCAACAAGAATGCTATTGCAGAAATTAGAGGAGGCAACCAAGGACATCTTACCTAAAACCCCTAAATCGCTCACTTGATTGAGTTAGTAGAGAAATCGATAACTTAGAGCGATGAATGCTGGACTTTGAATGCTCAATATAATGAGTTGCTCTAAGAGTAGACCAAGGTGTTTAGGGCACAAATGCATGGAAAATAGAGATTATGTTGCCAATGGCCCTATGCTTCTTATGAAGACAGCAAAGGCTTTGATAGCACTTACTCCTAAGGCTCTATATCCATTGTTAGCTCCTCATTGGTAGAATAGCAATACTAACTGAGAGAAGAGCCTTGTATAACTTGAGAATAGGCATGATCAAATTGATGAGAACCAAGACTAAGCTTGAAAGCAACCAAGTCCTGTCTGCAAAACATAACTTAAGGAGAAAGGAAAAATTCCTTAGGTATATTAACCCATTAAGGGTGTTAACTATAATCGCCTAGTGGATCTGGTTGCTAGAAGGATGTTGGATACGTATGGAAGTGGAAAATAGAGGCTGCAGCTTCAAGTGTTGATAGCAAAACTCCGTTTTCGTAAGATATTCATGTGCAAGTGCTTCTAAGCAATAAAAAGCTTCTTAATTAGAGCCATATGATGAGATAATTGATCTAGAAGACCATTTGATGTTCAAACATGGTTTAACCACTTGTTAAAGAATTCAATTTTTAGTTTTGAAGAGCTTACCAAGAAGTTTATCCTCCACTTCCAAGTAAGTAAGCCCATTCTAAAGGATAACTCACCCCTTTTCCTTGTATTATTACCTCGTCTAATAATGAAAAGGGGAGTAGTAGAAATACTATGTTTAAATGAAGGGGTTGCCATCTATGTAGCCACCTTAGGAGTTGATCTTGATGTTGATTTCTTCAAGTCAATCACAAAGAGAAAGCTAACTACCCTAGCTAAGTTCTAGAGGAAGTCCTCAAGGTATATTAATCAGGAGAATAACATTTGTGCCCAACATGAAGTGAATCTGGGGAGATCGATTAAAGGGAAGGCAAGAGAAACGGAGAATGTCCCTATAAATAACTATTTAGGCCCAAGAATTGATGACCAAAGCTCAAAGGACCAAAAGGGATTTGATCCCATACCTAAATACGACCAGCATACTCCCTTAAATAAGCCAATAGGGATATCATTATAGAGGTATGGAAACTCGGCTCATTTTTAAAGCCCAAGAGGTTGAAGATATAGCCCAAAAAGTAATAGCCTTATGTTATGGTTGCCCCCCTACTTACCGCCTTTATGCTATTAGTAATGTGATATGAGCAGTTTAAACGACAAGTAATAGTAGTTCCATAGGGTTATTAAGCACAATATGTACAAATGCTATCAACTAAAGAAAGCATTGGAACATGTTACCCAATGTGGATACTTGCATGAGTATGTTACCAATTTGATAAGTAGAGTGGAGTAACCCTTACAACGAAGAAGAACTAAATAAGATCACTAAGGTGGCAAATACTAAGACGATCAGTGTCAAAACAAGGCCCCTAACGGCATCATTAACACTATAAAGGGAGGCCTATATCCAGGGAGCAAATTGATGGGTGGTAAGTGCACCTATCGATTTTGTAGTATATATCAATTTTATACTATAGTGGATTTGAATTCAAATGTCGATCCTTCAGGGGCTAACTATTGAAATATCATTACTTCCACTTACTATTCCTATTAACTAACAATTGAGCATAATTTATTAAACTACTAAATTTAGACTAAACTAATTAATCCAATCTAATCTAAAAAAAATAAAGAATTGACAAAACATAAAAACAAAGAGAACAATAGAAGTTATTAAGAACTCATAAACTTTATTATTTAAGTATTGAATTTCCCCTAGAATCTTTAGTACATTTAATCTCATCTTTGTTGTTAGACTATGAGAGTTCCTAAATTGAGTTAAATGGACTCATGTCTCAAATTAAACCCTAACCTCAATTATACTCTACCTGAATTGCTTCTATAATAGAATATATCAAGATTGCCTTAAGTCCTTAACAATACCATTAGGTTGCCCAATATAGAAAAAATCAAATATCCAAACCTCAAACTATTCAATTACTTTTAATTATACTAGTCTGTTTACTATAGGATCTTACAAACTCTATAGCAAACTCATGCATTGAATTACTAGCTCGAACTTATTAATTCAGTACAACAAAGCACAATGTAATTATATCTCAATGACAAAAAATCATAGATTGAATTAAAACAAAAAGAATAATTTGACATAGATTATAGGATTCAATATCTAAACACTAAAAAGAAATAAATTAATACATTGCAAATAAATTGAAAGAAACATGAAGTAGATGGAGGGTTAAGAGACCATCCTCTTTCCTAAGACTTAATTGTGTATCATGTTGTTTTTAATTTATAAGGCTTATATCTTATTTATAATACAAGGAATCTTGAAAATATATCTTCCAATGTATCAGGGCTTTAAGTCTTTCTAAGAAAAAGGAGATTCACAAGGGATAACATGTTCATGTTCTAAGATCACGACCGTGATTCTTACCCATGATATTTATCTACTTAAAAATTGTAAATACGTGAAATAAGAGGTTTACACCGAAAAATCATGCCTGTAACCCTAGTTGTTATCTTCTTAGATCATTAATTCTTCCTTATTTTCTTGCTCTTTTACCTATGATTTAAATCCATAAGTGATAATCTTGGGTGCAATAATTTCCAATGCGTCAAAAATCATCCAAATCCTCTTCAAATCATCTATAACTTTATCTAAAATCATTGAATCAATCAATCAAAATATAAACCAAATAAGCATCAAATTGAACACAAACATCTAGAAATCATCAAATAAGCATTATCAAATCAGTCATAAAACATGTGTATTTACACACTCAACATAGATCAAATCCCTCTATTCAGGATCTACCCGAATGATAAGAAAGTTTATGAGGTGAGGGGGAAGATGCATAACATCAACACTTTTATCTTCTTTGTAGATGACGACTTTCAAGGGCTTGAAACCCTACACTAAGATGTCCTAGTGATCGAGGCCTACATTGCTAGGTTCAAAGTACAGAAGATGATGGTAGATACCAGAAGCTCAATAGACATCATCTTTAAGCATGCTTACAACTAAATGAGAGAGAAGATCCTAACTTAGATGGAGCATCATGACCTGATTAGCTTAAATAACAAAGTAGTGTACCTTAAAGGCATTATCACCTTTGACATGAAGCTCAAGGAGGACGATAACATAGCTGTATGCTCGGTGGAGTTTATGGTAGTTGAATGCAAATCCCCCTTCAATGGGATCTTCGAGCAACCAAGTATGAATGCCTTTAGAATGATTACTTCATCCTTACATCTGAAAGCAAAGTTCCTAACCTTAATAGGAGTTGGTATATGTCAAGGCAACTAAGCCTTATCTTAAGAGCTTTACACCAAAGCGCTTAAGAGGAACAATGTCTTGTCCTTTGAGATTAAGCTACAGTAGAACTTGACCAAGAAGTAACCATACCGGGTGAAGAGATCGATGAGATCTAGCCCTACACTGACACTAGAAAGATCACTAGTATTGGCAATGACTTATTGGAAGACTTGAGATTAAGCCTCATTGATCTCCTTTAAGACAATATAGACTAAATTGCTTGGTCACCATTAGATATGTCAAGGATAGACATGATTGTTGCTAAGCATAAGCTTAAGATCGACCTAAAGGCTAAGCCGGTCAAACAAAGGAAGAGGCACTTCGCCATGGAAAGGTAGGCGATGATTAAAGAAGAGGTTTAGAAGTTATTAAGAGTTAAGTTTATTTGAGAAGAGAAGTACCTAACCTAACTAGCTAATATAGTCCTTGTAAAGAAGGCTAATGGGAAGTGGCAAATGTGAGTTGATTATATTAACCTTGACAAAGCCTACCCAAAGGATTGTTTTCCACTCTCAAAGATTGACAATTGGTCAACTTAACCTTAGGATGCGCTTTATCAAGTTTCATGGATACATTCTCAGGGTATAACCAAATCATGATGGCACTAGAGGAAGAAGTTCATACATCCTTCATAATAGACTTTGACACATACTACTATAAGGTTGTGTCTTTTGGCCTTAAGAATGCTAGGCCACTTACTAGAAGATGGTCACCAGAATATGGAAGTTATGTAAATGACATTATTGTCAAAAGTAAAGAGCCCAAGGGCCAACTTTAGGACTTGCAAGGGGCCTTCAACTAGATGAGGAAGCATGAAATAAAGCTAAACCCTAAAAAATGCATCTTTGAGATAGCATTTGGAAAATTCCTTAGATGTTTGGCCACTTAAAGGGGTATTGAGGTTAACCTTGATAAACTTTAAGCTATAGTCAATATGAAAACCCCAACCAATGTTAAAGAAGTACATAAGTTAATGGGGTGTTTGGCTATACTAAGTCATTTTATGTCCTGGAATACAAAGTAGTGTGTCAAGTTCTTTAAGATTTTAAAGAACCCCCATAGGTTTGAATGGACTTTGGCTTATAAGAAAGCTTTCAAGTAGTTGAAGGAATTCTTTGCCTCTTTACCAATCCTCTCAAAGTTAGTACCTAGTGAAGACTTCTTCCTATACTTAACTGTGACTAATTGAGCTCTTTCCTCAATGTTAGTTGTCACATCCTGACTTAGCGTAGAATGCACTATCACATAGGAATAACTGTTGAAAACTTAACTCAACCTACTTGTCCATCAAAAGACAACATTGTTTATATGATAAAGGGGTTATTACATCGGAGTTTAGCTGGATATTCTATTACAACTTATATGTATAACATAATATTTACACCAAAACATGAACCGACTTTTTCCTTTATCATCTTCACAAGAATAGGATTCCTGACTTAGTGCAGGTCATATAAAAGTCCCTGACTCCGACTCATGCTCTCAGTATATATATATTCCCCCTTTGTCTTAAGCCCTTTACAATGTAGTAAACTTGAGGATAAAACATTTTATCCCCTCAACTACTGAAGTTGAGGGAGAGTAGATAACAAACAACACAATATAAACAATATTGCATATTACAACTGAAACATTTTAATCATAACCCGCAAGTTCAGCTTTACATATGCATTCACCTAACCAGACATTTACTACTAGCAAGGTAACATGTTATGTTCATGCTCGTGATATGCATTGGTACTGATATCCTATGCCCTCCAATTTTCTTCTGGTTAGTCGACATAGCTAGGCACCTAGATACAACGTCCAGGAACCTATGGGCAACAAGGAGTTGGTTGAGAGTAGGACCCTAACTTTGCTTTACAAAATTACACTACATATTGTAGTTCACCAAATCAAAATGGCAACATTGCTAAATTAGACCACATACAGTGGTCTATCAAATTTGACTATCAAAATAGTCACAATGTTCGAGTAATGTAATCTATATGCTTATAAATACTGAGTTTATAAAGCCATGCTTTTTTCATGATCACTTGGAAGCCTCATTCTAAAAGTTTTGACCTGTATGTCCTTTTTATGCTATGCCATAATATGTAATAACAACTTAAGTATATCACTTAATACAACTAGTCTTTTAGTTTTATTCAACCTAATGATTTGATTCTAGTTTTTGAACTCTCTTTAGTGGAATTTTAGTATCTTACTTAAGGTTCACTTACGTAAACACTTGAAAGATTGAGTTAGCAATCACTTAACTTCCCTAGTTAGCACAATTATTTATAAGTACAAATCATCACCTAATGTAGCAACATGGCAATTTAATGAAGATACAGTTACTATCATTCAAAATCACTACATTAGCATCCACTATAGTAGTATATCAGTTCACCCAAGATATACTTATACTCAATCAATACAATATCAAATGACACGCAGTGTTATGGGTAGCATACCTAAGCTTGATCCACTTACCTAGGCTTAACAATAACGTAATATCCTATACTTTGTGACATGGTCCTTCCTTACTTATTACACTTATAAAAATATAAATATAGCTTTCAAGTCAAGTACCAATCGAATCTAAATTCTCATAAATTTCTTTATTGTGCCTTTAAACTTCATTTAACCATATCTTACTCATTTCCTATTTAATTTCAGTAACTTTATATCATCACAATTTTTATTTCAAGTATGATTGAGATATTTTAAGAATCAAGTCTATCAATATTTTTAAAAGTCCAAAAATATCCTTTTCTCATTATGACTTGATCATACGTAATCTTAACTCTATAATTGACCCAAGTAAGTTTAGTACTAAACTAAAAACCTTAACAATTATATTTTCCAAACTTATCCAATAATCCTTAATATACCCTAAAGTGTTCATTTGACAAGTATCTTATTAGTATTAATTACTGTAATATATATAAAGCTAATATATAGGTTTATACTAGGAAAATATACAATAAATAGTATATGAGCCCGATTAATTTCACAAAAAATCCTATAGACTTACAAAAATATGTAGTTTAATTATCGATAACCAATTATACTAAACTAGCTATTATCAATTTCTACAAAAATAGCGGTTTTAGCTTAGAATTACCAAAAATTAGGAACAATAAACAAATTTATGTGTGAGATAAGAATTTAATATTCTAAATATCATTATAAACATTTAGAAGTCTAAACTTATAGGGCTCATTCATTAATTTCATCAAAAACTAATTATTTCAATAATTTGGTAAAATTGGCAATTTTATTCAAAATAGTTATAAAAAAATAGTAAAAATGCTTAGTTTCGAAAATTCTTATTACCAAAATAATATATATATATATATATATATATTAGGTGTATTATATACAAAAATTAAGCTTGAAAGAATATCATCTAATATTTATAAAAATTAGTTTAATTTTCATTCAAACAGGGCATTTTCTTAAGGAACCCATATTTTCATTAATTATTTAATTAAAATAAAATTACTAGATTAATCTACACCTAAAATAATCTTAGAAAACCAAATTTCATAATTAATTGACAATATTTAATATTTTTAGCAATTTAAATAAGTTATGGGTGAAAAATTGGTTCACTTGAACCAGCTACCTCTGACCACCACCTGGCTGTTGCACCTTATCAAAAGATTTTCTCTAAGCAACCTTTGTTGGACCTCTAAGCCCCACCAAGTTAGGTTGTCGATAACTTATTAAACCATCTTAACTCAATTCCGACCTTATTTCTTATTTTATTTTATTTTTCTAACTTTTTCCAATTTTCTAAAATTATGTTCTTATGTTGTTACGTTGCTAAAATATTGCAAATGAGGTTTAGACTCCTATTGATAGTTTTTAAACTTTGCTTAAATAAATAGAATTTAGACATGTGTATGACAAATGTCAATTTTCTATTTTCTTAGGTAATATGTGTCATCTTCTCATTAATCAAGTGTTGACTCATCATTTTCAATTGATACTAGGTTAACACATAATTTGGTGATCCATCCATTCAATCTTTTTATTAATTTTCCATTATTTACATTATTTTACCTAATTTTGANAAAAAATAGTAAACATAGATATTTTCAAAAATTATTATTAGTGTAATTTAATAAATTATATAAGTGTGTTATACAAAAATTTTTAGGCTGAAGTAATATTATTTAATATTTTGAAAAATTTATTTAAAATTCGTCTAAATAGGGCACATTGTTAACCAAGTACCCTAAATTAATGTTATTTTAAGAAAATAAAATTATATGTAAAATAACTTAGGGAAACCAAATTTCATAATTTTACAAGTTAATTTGATATTTTTAGTGAATTAATGAAAATCAGATAGTAAAATTTGACTTACCGACATACAGTGCTTCGGCCACCACCCTATGTTGGCCCACTTTCCCTCTTCACCACAACTTTAAGTTCCAAGTGGCTCCTTATCAGGTTGCCTATAGCCTTAGGAACTATAATTTACCATATTTTCCTACTATTTTCTTTTATGTTTGAATATTTTTCTAATTTTTCTAAATTATATTCTTATATTTTCAGACTACTAAAATGTTGTAAATGAGGGTTTGGGGCCTATTTATATTTTTTTGAACTTTTCATAATTAAATAGAATTTGGACATGTGTATGATACATGTCAATTTTCTATTTTTCTAAATGACATGTATCATTTCCTTATCAATCAAGTGTCAATTTATCATTTCTAATTAATCCTAAGTTGACAAATCATTTCATAACTCATCCATTTATTTTTTTCTAGTAATTTTCCATTATTTTACCTAATTTTGATAATTTATTATTTTTATATGTATATATTTAATACATATAATGTATATTAAAAGTAAATGCATGTATATTATGTATAATTCAACTTCATTTATTATTTTTGAAAGTTAATTAATTTATCTCTAATATTTCGCTATATTTAAAAGCTTAAATTTTAGGATTATTGGCATTCTCGATAAATTAATGTTTTTCTCAAATTAATATTTTCATATAACTTATTTTGAGAAAATAACTTTACTTAAATTACTTTGTCTAACTTTTCTAACTTTATTGTAAAATTTAAAATAAAACAGATAACTTAGTTTGGCGTTCTAAATTTAGGAGGTCGGATCTTAGGATAATTTTATAGGCTTAAAATCCTCAGGTATTACATTAGTCCACATAGAGGGGAGAGAACATGAGCTAGTTTACCACATCAACCATGTACTCTAAGGGATAAAACTTTGGTACTCGAAGATTGAGAAATTTGCTTTAGTATTAGTTGTCATTCAACTATATTTTAAAGGGCACCAAGTTATCGTCCTGACCAATTATTTAATTGTTGTGCTAGCTAAGGCAAGTACACTTAATCAAGTTATAGTTTAGATTTAGATTAAGTTCGAGTTCGAGTATCGATCCTATAAGGAACCATATATGGGAGTTGTTGTTGGTGGATTTTAGTAGTCGAAAATATCTTGCAAAGAGAAAAGAAAAGAAAAGCACTTGGTACTAGGGTGAGACCGATGCGGCCAGTCCGATGCTTAAGTCAATAAATATGAATAGGGAAAGTTAAGTGAGTAGTCAAGAAGTGTTAGATGCTCTTATGGTGTTTCTTTCCTATATTTATACGCGAATGTCGTGTCTAAAGCACAGTTATCGGAATAACCGTAGAGATACATAGAAGACTCTTAATTGGACTCATTCCTTGAAATGTAGAGAGAGTAAGCAGTTATGTAATATAATTATACTAGTGATATTTGTTTGTATCACTTCCCTTGAGTTCAAATTAGGAACAGATCTATGTTACTTGGCCAGATGTCGAGATCGTAAGTCATTTAGCCACTTGGTAGTTAAATAGATGAGTGAGCGGAAATTTGACTATTAACGTTTGATGAGTTGAGTGAACGAAAACTGACTATCGACATTTGTCTCTTAACTCTCGTGGTTGAGGATTCGACAAAGGGAGTAACATTTAATACACTAGAGGCTGAGTGGGGAGCAATTCTTTAGATGCCAGGTAAGGTGGGAAGGAAGACAGATCACATTTTAATTGAAAAGTTGCAATTTTCATTTTCCTGTCTGCTAAGAGACCAAAAGGTAGAAGGTATGACATCTATCACCTTGATCATCATTACACTATAGGCTTAATAACTGTTAAAGACTTAACAACCATTAGATTTCTATCTCGAAACATGTATCAATAATCTACACCAATATCTAACTAGTGCATCATTATCGTTAGAAACACATTTGCAGAGTTATGAGGATAAACTATTCTTATTTAAGGGACTGTTCAAAATCAAAACAGATTTCTTCAATCACATCCATAAGCTTTCATTTGCTTTCAATGTCTTGTCTTTTACTCTCTCTTAAACTCTTCAAATTTTGTGAAATTCCTCATAATCAATCAGGTATGGTTCGTAATGTAATTTGTCGACTTGTCCTCTTAGATTTCGAAGCAACGGAGACTGAGCCCCCCACCTTCCTAAAGAGGGAGTGAAACGGCGTATTCCTTAGGTAGTTTAGCCAATAGCATAGTAGAGCGGTGATACAAATTCGCTCGAATAAATTTCCTTACAGTTGATACCTACCCAGACGATAAGGAGGAAGATTTGTAGCTAGGTATTTGTATAACGTATAGTCTACTTCTGTGATTCATCAGATGAAGCAGTTAGTGCTACCAATAGGGTTCTTGTTTTGAAGTATAATAGGTATTAGCAAGACCTTCCAGGGGCATGGAATCTTAGGAGGTCGAGGGAAGAGGAAAGAGTGTGTTTTCATAGGGAGCACTAGTTCCATATCTATGTTAAGTATCTTGATTTTAGATTGCACTTCCCTTTCTCGGCATTCATTAAGAAGCTCTTCAATTATTTTTGAGTCATGCTAAGTATGTTTTCACTAAATATAAACTAACTTCTAGTAGCTTTTGAAATAATTTGTGAAGAAGTTAAAGTCGAGGCTACTCTTTAACTATTTTAGTACTTCTTCATGATTAGGAGGCAGCCTAATGGTTGGTATTTTACCGCTGCGACGCATGAGCAGAAGTTCATGGTTGGGTTAGAGCCCAAGATCCATAAATGGCACAGTAAATTCATGTCTATCGTTTCTAATGAGGAGTTGGATTTTTGGACTCAATGAACCGAGCCAATCTACACAAAAGACAGAAAGTTGATGCCGAATGATATCGCTATGGCAAAGAAGATTCAAGAAAGGAAGAAGAACAAAATGTTCTTCTAGGACGCCGAAAGAATAATAAGGCTCTATGAAAGTGGCCAGTTAATCTTTTCTAAGAAGGAAGGTATGCTAATGAGTGACTGTCATGCCGAGTATAGCAATAAGAGGAAAGTTGTTCTTATGATTTAGGGGAAGAAGAGGAGCCTTTGAGCCTTGCTTGGTATGGGGAATGTAAGTTCGTTCTTTTTCCTCACACTAATATTAATTTGTCATACTTCTTGTTATAGATATAGGTACCAGCAAAGTGAATCCTACCAAGCTATTGGCTTAAGCCAAGGCCAAGAAATCAAAGGCTAATAAGCATATAGCTACCACTTCCACTACCATTGGGCTAATTGTTGTAAAGAAAGCAGCAAAGGAGGGTGCAGTAAAGAGTTAACAGCCCAAAAGAAGACCTCCTAAGTAGCTGAAAAGCAGAAGGGGTATGAGAAATTTTGGGTAACTGAAGCTGTACATATTGAGGCACCACTAGTCTAAAATATTCAATCTATTGCAGAGCCGAGAAGATGGTCGAGAGACCCAACCCCAATATGTAGCTAAAGTTACTATGACTGCCGAAGGGTCATCGCTGATGGTGGAGGTGGTGCCGAACACTAACAAGAGACTTGGAAAGGAACTTATTGGCCAACCACTTGCCAAGAAGGCCAAAGATTTGGATGAAAGGAAGAAGGAGGCAATGTGCAGTAAATCTCTTGCTATCAGCAGTACCAAATTCATCCCTAACATAGAGGTCGCTGAGTATTTTGTCCCAAGTTGGAGCCATACCATTTTGTACACTGACTTGGCCTTAGGAGATAGGATGAAATCTTTAGCCTTGATGGAATGTATTATTCTTCCTAAGGACAAAGATATCACGAAGAAAGACATTGACAGGGTCGATGATTGCAATAAGACACACATCACAGCCAAGCTATATGATGTAAGTATCTATAACATCCTTTTAACTTTTTAAATTTGTTCAGTTGCTAATACTCTTACTTGTTTTCAAATAAGCAACCATATTCTAACAACTTTAGATGGGGTTGACAAAGAGATGAAGAAGGTAATAATAATAATAGGCTTCATGTATTCTGCTAGTTCATTCGAAATACTCATTATTCTATATTGCTTTTTGTAGAAAATTGAGGATGCATATAACTCCTCAAAAGCCTAAACTACTACCGCCAAGAATGCGAGAATAAGGGCTAAGATAGAGGCTAGAAAGTGTTAGAAAGAATTGGTTGCCAAGAAATTAGCATACTAATTGGCTGTCAATGAAGTCTTGAGCCTTAAAGCCAAGTTTAAAGAGCAGTATAAGGAATTTGACGACCTAAAAGAGGAGCTGTAGAAGAAAAAAAGAAGAGTATTGGGGTCTAGGCTGAACTCTTTGTACCATGGGCGAAGAGGAAAATAAGCTCAAGGTACAAATCAAAGAGTTAGAGATTGAGAACATAAAGTTACAAAGCTGTGTTGCTGAGTTAGAGGAGACTGCAAAGAGAGGACCTTCTATTGAAGAGGCATTATATATTGTCACTCTTAGTTGGCAATATGAGAGATTGTTATAGAAAAAGTTATTGGAGGGGGACCAAGTGGCAAGAGAGGAAATCCTTAAGTTTCTCCCCGATTATGATCTCTCCTACCTTAATTTCACCAATGTTGACAACAAAGTTAGTAGTTGCGATGAGGACAACGATGAAGAACCAAGTGTCGAGATTATTAAGAAGGGTAATAATGAAGCTTGCATTAAAGATCTAGGGGAAGACGAAGATTGCCTATCAATGGAAATCTCTTATGAGTGAAAGGAAAAATCAACCTACTTTGATACCCAAAGTGTCGAAAAAGAAGTATGTTCTAAGAGAGCCCTAGCTTCTAATCTAAAGATTGCATCTACTCACTCCGAAAATAGTCCATAGGATAGTCTTGTACTCATGTTCTTCGTATGTAATAATCTGGTCGATTGGCTGAGTATTTGTAATTATATTGTGATGAATAAAAAAACCACCTTTGGTATGTATGATTTTTTCTATTAATATACATGTTTTGCTTCACATGTTCTTATTCTTTAGCATGTTTTATTTCATACACTAAGTATTTCTCAATATGTTTTACTTCACATGCCAAATTATTTTGGTATGTTTTATTTTACACACCTTCTACACATCTTTAATAGATATTGTCTATTAGCCATTTGAGATGTGGACTAGCCATTTTACTAGGCTGTAGAATTAATTTATGAAGTTCGTTAAATGCAATAGGCCAGAGCTTATGTTAGTTTGTTTGTCGTACGGTTTGAACTTATTAACTCATCAATCATAAATAGATTAAGGAACAGAATAAGACTTCAAATATAATTCTCATAGACAAGTAGGCTATCACCTTACAGACTATCAGGCTGTCGTCTTACAAAATAAGTGGACATGAACATCATCCAGGAAATTAATTGAAATAGAGTTTCAAATTGTCAACATTTTATGCTCGAGGGATGATTGATCTATCGAATCTTTCTAGTCAGTAAGCCTCCTCACCAACAACTTCTCGGACCCTAATAGGATCCTCTTAATTTGAGCTGAGCTTTCCTTGATTCTCTCACATATTAGTTGCTTCCATCTTTTAGCAAACCAAATCCCTAGGTTGAAAAACCTTATACTTTACTTTTTGATTGATACGTAGTTGCTTTATGTTAGTTCATCGTAACCCTTGCTCTTGCGATATCACTAATTTCTTTAATGGTGTCTAAATTTGCTATTAATCCTACTTGATTAACCATTACATCAAATTCTGCATACACAGATTAGGCATATTTACTCGTTATAGTTCTGTTGGTGGTTTGATACCCCCATAAAACATCTGACAGTTCAACAGCCCATTTCCCCTTGACTTGATTAACCTTCCTCCTTAAGCTGTGCAAGATGATCTTGTTGACGACTTTAGCTTATCTATTCGTTTGAGGGTATGCTACAAATGTGTAGTTTAGATGAATGCCATATCTCTTGTAAAATGCTCGGAATTTGTCGTTGTCAAATTACAGGCCATTATTTATGATTATCATGAAAGGAACTCTGAATCTTGATATTATGCAATTGAAAACAAATGCTTCCACTTTTTGCTTGATGAGCCTCACTACTACCTCAACCTCTGCCCACTTTACAGCGATAATGATAATTGTCGTTGGGTTATAGACTTCAAGAACAGTCTGAGAATATTTAACCCCTACTAGGCAAAAGGCTAAGGATTAGATAGGCAACACAGTTTAGTTGAAGGTGTGTAACTCGATGCCTCATGCTTTTGGCACTATGGACAACGTTGAACAACTATCCTTAAACCTTCTTTCATGGTCGACCAATAATAGCCGAGTCATAGAGGGCGGACATACAATGTCTGTGCTTTCACATGGTTATTGTATACTCCATCGTATAGTTCAGATAACATTCGTTAAACATCTCTCGGAGGAAGGAATTAAAGATAAGGTTGTGACATGCTACATTTGTATACCTAATTATCTATCAGCGTATAATTTGCAACTTTATAAACTAATCTTCGTGCTTCTTTCTTGTCATTAAGGAGAGTACCATCTCTTAAATAAACTATAAGGGGATCCATACAAGATTCTTCTTTCAGGTAAGGAGCCAATTCACAGCTTTGTGAAAAAGTTGATAAACTTTTCTATGGAAGGAACTCAACAAAAAGTTTGTCGCTCAAGTCGGGGAATGCTATATTAGCCAATTTTGACAAATTATTGGCAGTAATATTCCTACTTCTTGAAACCTTATGGATTAAAAAAGATTGAAATTCTTTTGCAAGCATTTGTACCACCAATAGGTACTTGCTCATTTCCTCTTCCCTTGCTGCATAACTTCCTGTGACTTGATTCACCACCAGTTATGAATTAGAGAACACTTCGAGTTTTTCAGTACCAATCTCTTTTGCTAGTTTCAATCTAACAATCAAAGCTTTGTATTTTGCTTCGTTATTGCTGGCTGGGAATCTGAATTTTAAAGCATAATTAACTTTGACGTTACGAGGGCCTTGAAGAACAAGGTTTGCACCGCTTCCTTCTCTAATGGAAAAACCATTTGCATAAAGGTACTATACGGGTTTCTCAGCAATCTCCACATTATCTTCCTCACTAGTGAACTTAGCCAAAAAATCTAGCAACACTTGAGCTTTTAATGTTGTTTTGGGTTAGTACTGTATACCATAGGCACTTAGCTTTAAGGCATATGTCATCATCCTCCCAGAGGAGTCTAGTCATTGCATTGCTTACTGCAAAGGTTGATCAGTGAGGACCACGATCTGGTGAGCCTTAAAATAAGGTTTCAAGTTTCTTACTGAGAGAACCACTATTAAAACAAACTTCTCAATTTTTGTGTATTGGTACTCTAGCCCTTATAAAACATGACTTATGTAATAAACCGGTTGATGCTCCTTGCTATCAATTCGAACCAATACAAAAGAAAGAGCTTAGTAGCTAACCAATAAGTACAAATATAAATTCTCTCCAGGGATAGGTGTCGTGAGGATCGGGGGTGATGTAAGGAATTCTTTAAGATCATTGAAAGCCCTTTCACAATCATTAGATCATTTGAATTCTTTTAGATCTTTTAAGTTTTTGAAAAATTCTGCGCACCTATCCGCACTTCTCAACACAAACTGATTAAGGGTGGATATTTACTTGGTGAGTTCTTGTACTTCCATGACTGTATGAGGATATTTCATGTTTATGATCACCTTAATCTTTCTTAGGTTGGCTTCAGTGCCATGCTGAGTGACCATGTATTCTAGAAACTTTTCCAAAGTTACACCAAAAACACACTTTTGTGGGTTAAGCTTCATGTTGTATCTCTTGAGAGTAGCAAATATCTCCTTAAGATCAGTTAGATGCTAATCCTCTATTGTGCTCTTCACAATCATGTCGTCGACATATACTTCAACATTTTGGTGGATTTGTGGTTTGAACATATTTGTAACAAGTCTCTAGTAAGTTACACTGGTGTTTTTCGGCCTAAAGGGCATCACCTGTAACAATACGTTCCAAAATCAGTAATAAATGACATATGAACTTCGTCCTCCTTATCCATCTTAATTTGGTTGTAACTCGAGAAAGCATCAATAAAAGAAAGCAACGCATATCAAGTAGTGGAATTTACCAACTGATTGATTTTTGGCAATGGAAAATAATTCTTAGGATAGGTCTTATTGAGATTCATTAAATTTATGCACATGCACTACTTGCCGTTAGACTTCTTGATTAGTACACAGTTGGCTAGTCAAGTCAGATAAGGCTTTTCTTGAATAAATCCTACCTTTAATAGCTTCTAAACTTCTTCTTCTATGGTTGCTTATCTTTCTAGGGGAAAAATGCCTTTTCTTTTATTGGATCGCTTTTGTGCTTGGAGCGATCTGGAGCTTATGTACCATAACGTCTCTTGAGATACCTAGCATGTCTAAAGGGGACCATGCAAACATGTCGGCATTGACTCATAAGAAGTTGATTAAACTTTCTATAAGGGTGATGGCATGCAAAAGTCTAACATGGTGCACCTACTACAATTACTTGCCTTTGTCAATTTTTGTGTATGCAGGAGTTGAAGGTCTTATCACAACCTCAGCTTTCTTTTTTGGCATTTTAGGTGAATAAATTGAGTTATCATTGTTCTCGGCATCATGATCACCATTCTCTTTGTTTTGATTTGGGTGAACACTATTATGAAGGAGATTAAGGATCTTTTCATGTTTTTTGTATAGTTCTTCATTTTCTTTGGCCAATTCGAGACAAAGTTACTTGAGTCTAGCCAAACGTTGCTCGTTAGTATTCTTACTCCCCCTATTAAGGTATTGGGAGGAAGTATCAGTACTTGCACTTTTAGTTAATCTAGTTTTAGTCATGTGGGTGTGTTTGAGAAAA
Source organism: Lumnitzera littorea (assembly GCA_024138015.1). Lineage (NCBI taxonomy): Eukaryota > Viridiplantae > Streptophyta > Magnoliopsida > Myrtales > Combretaceae > Lumnitzera > Lumnitzera littorea. Next base: position 63,473,405 of record JAMXBB010000004.1, on the reverse strand, counting down.
ACAGACAGCGCCTAATGTTGTTGGTAGATTTTGGTAGTTGGAAATATCTTGTAAAGAGAAAAGAAAAGGACTTGGTGCCAGGGCTCGTCCAATGTGGCCACTTTGATGCTTAAGTTAGTAAATATGAATAGGGAAAGTTAAGTAAGTGGTCAAGAAGTGTTAGATGCTCTTATAGTGTTTCTTTCCCATATTTATAGGCGAATGTCGTGTTTAAAGCAGTAGTTATCAGAATAACCATCGAGATATGTGGAGGACTCTTGATTGGACTCATTCCCTAAAATATAGGGAGAGTAGGCAATTATATAATATAACCATGTTGGTGATAATTGTTCGCACCACTTTCCTTGAATTCAAATTAGGAACGGATTTGTGTTACTCAATCAGATGCCAAGAATGTAAGTCATTTAGCCCCACGACAGTCGAATGGATGAGTGACCAAAAATTTGATTATCAACGTTTGACGAGCCAAGTGAATGAAAATTGACTATTAATAGGAGTAATATCTAATTAATTAGCAGTTGTATCCTTAAATTATTTTAATTACCTAAATTTTACAATATGAGATGCAATTGAATAATTAAAGATAGTATAGTAAATATCATGATAACAAAATAATTAAAGTAATATAAATTTTAGTGGAAACCACAAATATTAGCAAGCGTATCGATCTATTAATAGTATAGGGAGAGTAACCAAGGTAGTATTTTGTGGTGAAAGAAACATTAGACTTTAGAAAGATAACTAAGTATTAGACTCTAGTATTTTTACTCTAATCTATGTAACCAATTCAATAATTTTAATGGAAAGAACATGCAAGTTATCTAAAATAGAAGGAAGAACTATAATGAAATTAAGTGTGGATTTTAGCAAATTTTATGATATTAGTGTCAAGACTCTATAGGGGATATAGTAGGATTGCCTAAAATTTTCATATCATGTGTATACTTATGATACGAAAACTACCTTACAAGTTAGAGATTGCAAGATTCTAAATAATTAACTACTAGGGTTTCCAATTTTATAATTTATTAACCCATTGTAAATTATAAATAACTATAGATAGCCAATATTCTACAGTTCTTCAGAGTCATAGAGAATCGGTATCCCTTACCAAATAATAAGATTAGGTAGTAAAGATGTAAAATTTATACTTACCATAGTTGCAAAATCTAAATCTAAAGGTAGTATTTATATTTAATGTTTCAAATAAACTATACAATCTATCTCTAGTTCTAACCTCTAAAAATCTCAATACTTGCACTCAATGTTCGACTCTTAACCCATGCCCGATTATTTATCAACTTACAAAAGAAAACTATTGGGGAGTAAGCTACATGAACTTTGTGAGATATCCCTCATATTATATCGGTAAGTAGGTTATCAAACAATTTATTGACAAACATATGAATGCATGAACAAGCAGTATGCTAATTAATATATGCAGTTGATCGGTATTACATACAATATCGGATTTAATGCCTTTCGAAATAAGGGTTAGAGATTTATTGACACCAATTACAACCAGGTTCTAGCACTTGGGTTTAACCATATATATATAGATAGATAGATAGATAGAAATTCCATATTTTAAAAAATATGTTTCTATTTCCAAAATCCAATGATATATAAATTCTTAAGTCTAACGGTAAGATAGTCCCTATAGTCCATACTCACGCCCTAAGCAATGGTCTTTAGACTTGACCCCCAATCACCCATGGTTAGCATCTCCAGCGCTAAGTAAACCCATGAACTAGGGATAGGGTCTTATTATACCAGTGCTCCTACATTGTATCAATTAAATCATGTGGGGATCCTATCCTTATAAGGCCCTTCATTATCATTTGTGTGAGGTGATGACCGGAGCATTATATGTAATGTTCGTGCTCATGCACGATCCATTTAATTTAAGTCGTATATGATTAAGTCAATTTATTAAGTGAATAATTAATATCAACGAATCATCTAATTATATAACAATAAATCAAGCAGTTGGTTATTTAGCTATTATATTTCACAACATTTTACACAATACACAACCAATATTTAAGTACATGCATAACCCGAACCCCTATGCATTAAGTTATTAATATTTAATTTAGGTGTACTAATTATAAGCACAAAATAAGTATAAAGTCATCAGGAGTGCTCACTTGACTAAAGCCGATATGAATCATAGCAATCAAGTGGCAGCTTGCCCTCCTGATCAATGTTTCTTGATAAATAAAATAATAAGAACCTAATGAGTATCTAGATGTAATACTAAATGACCTAGTTAGCTAACTATTAACCTTATGATTCCCATTTCCGCTTAGGTATTAAATTGTATTTATCTTTTTCATTTTAAATTTGATTCTTATAAATTTATAGTTAATTTTTATCATTTTCGAACGTACTTTTACTTAGTAGGGTTTGTTTTTGATGTTAAAACCTGCATTTTTCAATATGGGTATAAAATGTTACGAATTTTATTATTTTCACCTAGATAAGTTTATTTATTAATATTTTTTTTAACTTTTCTATATTATTTTATAATTTAATTAATCTCTAAATTTCTTATTTTTAGGTCCAATTTATGTAGATTTCACTATTGTTCCATTTTAAGCTTAATTTACTTATTATTATAATTTGTTATTATATAAAATTTTTAATTATTTGATTATTATTATTTGTTGATTATTTTGTAATTTTCGATTTAATTGAATAATTTGATTAAATTACAAACGTAGCATGATCTTGATTATCTATGTGGCAATTTATTGATTTTCTTTTATTTTTATATTCCTTAAATTATATATTATTATTATGTATGTAGGCTTTTTCTTATTTTATGGGTTTTGGCCTACCATACATAATTATATGTATATTTTTATTATGTTTTATTAATTAAGTATATTATAATTATGTATATACTTATATTTATTTGTAAATATATATGTATCCTTAGGCATGTATGTATACTTAGTATATTAGTATACTTATACATATATTTATATTCATACTCATACTATACTATTATTATACGTATACCTATATAAGTATAGAAAAGTATATATATGTATATTATATTTCTTTTATACGTATTAATATACATGTACATGTATTTATAATTAATTTTATACGTACTTTTATAGACATATATATACATATATTTATATTTTCTTAATGTATTTTTAAAGTATTTTGATATATTCCATACATACATATACATATATATATATGTAGATAACTCATTTTTTGCCAATTTTTTTTTTTGTTAATTGAGCCAAGTTAATTAATAAAAGAAAAATAAAAAAATGAAAAATGAAAAAATGAAAATAATAGAATAAAAGAAAAACAAGTTAAGTCATGGGAAGTTGAGTTAAGAGTCAAGTCATATCGAGTTAGATTAAGCTGAGTTGTTAGATCAATTATTGAGGAGGGTTGAATCAATTAGTTTTGGGCCAGACCAATTTAGGGGCTCATAAGATTTGTTAAATTAATTGAGCTAAATTGGATCGGGATGGGCCTGAAAAGAAAAGCCCGAACTAGTTAGGGTTTCTAGAAGTTAGGGTGAATCTAAGTTAAATCGCAAACAAATCTTTTGTATCAAAGATAGAAAGATTCGATTTTAGAACTTATAAATAGCACGGTGGTCAGTAATTGAGGAGGGTTTTCTTTTTAATCACATATACCCAAAAACATCACCCACTCCCTATGTAACTCCACATGCCACCACTTACACCATACGTGCCATTGCCATACGCCATTGTATACACCATTATATACTACTGCAAACACCACCATAACCACCACTGTGTCACCACTGTACATGTACACCGCAATTGCCACCTACGTCGCCTAAGCCACTGCCCAGTTGCCCCATGTTGCCACCCACTTCGTCGCTCGTGCTCGCCCAACGGGTCGCCTAGTTACGTTCGTGATCACTTAGTGTCGCCAAAGTTACATCCACTATCGCCCAGCGTTGCCCTTGTTCATGCTTAGCCTCACTTAGTGTTGGCCACTCCATTGCCCAGTCTCACTTAGTATTACCCTCACTCACGCTTAGTGTCACCCCCTCACTCGCCCACTATCGCTTCCTCACTTGCTCGTACTCGCCCAATGTACACCCTTGCTCGCCTAGTATCGCTCCTTCTCTCGCCTATGCTTGCCTAGTGCCCACCTATGCTTGCCTAGTGCATGCCCTCACCGCTCAGACGTACACCCATGCTGCCTAGGTGTTCGCCTACTATCTCATCCATGCACGCCTAACACTACCCATCACCGTCCAATACCAATGATCGAACGCTAGGTAAAATTTTCATTATTTTATTTAGTTTATTAATTTTTATAAATTTTCTTTATTGGTTATTTATTTTATTGACTTATTTTTATGTTTAAGTGCAGTTTTTTTGTTATTATTTATTTTGCAAGTTTTTTTAGTTAAATTAGGGTTTTTTTCTTGAAAAATCATTTTTTTAACAAAAATATATTTTTAGCACTTAGGGTTTTTTGAAAAAAAAAATCTAAATTGAGTTTTTTAAAAAAAATTAGTTAGCTAGGTTTTTATTTAACTTAGAGAAAATTAGATTTTTTTAGGTTTTTTCTTAAAAAATAATAAATTAATAAAAAAAACGTAAACTTGGCTTGGTTTTTCAAAATAGAATTAATCTACCTATTAAAAAATTTTATTAAAAAAGAACTACAGTTAGTTTGATCCCGATTAGTGGGAACATAGGCATCTTTTGGTTTAATTTTCTAAAAATTAATTTTTTAAAATATTCATAGACTAGTGGTCAAATTAGGGTTTTTCTACTTGAAACCCTAATTTTATTTTTTTACTAGTTGAACTAGTTAGCAACTCTATTTTTTAAAAAAAAAAAGGTTTTTTTTTTTTTTTTAGTTTAATGTCGAGTAACTTATATTAAGCAATTTGAGCTTAATATAAGTTAAACTAAAGAAATCAAAATAGGGCTCGATAAAATTAGCGACTCCACTAAGGACTCACTTGGTCGGTTAACCATGGGAAAATTGAAAATTAGTTGATGGGTTTCTCTGTTATTATTTATTTTTTTACTATAGTTGTACTAATGGATTTTTAGTGATGTAGGCTCTAAAAAAAAAGCTTGGCCCAATGGGCCTTCAAGGGAATTAAGGGTTTTTTTTTGTTTTTTTTTTCAGTAACCATTTATGTGCTTAGATGTGGTCGGACTTGGGCCATCCTAGGGACCTAGTATGGGCCGCTATTGTGTAACTCTCAGGTCGTTGGGGTCATTAGCCTCACTTGGCGATGATAGGTGAGCTCACTCAAGTTTCGATGTAGCCTACTAGGCTTCTCTTTAGAAAGCCTTGAAGCTGTAGAGCTTGGGACCCATAGACCTACCTTTTTGCATCATTCTTTTCGAAAAAGGGGTAGTTACTTTTTTCTTTTTATATTATAAGAAAAGTCTGATTTAATCTGTGGTCAGTTTATCGTTCATTTTCAATTAAAATTTTTTTTAACCCTTATATATAAGTATATACGAGCTTCATTTTTATTAAATCATACTTTGAATATACTTATATATAGGAGTGCTCTTTGACCATAGATTTATCATAATTCCTATAATTTATTAATTATTGACTCCTATTGTGTTGCATGCGTATATAACATATTGCATTTTTATATATTTGATTATGCCCATTTTTTCGTGAATATTTTATTTCTAGTGTTATATGTGTTTCATTTTTTTATTGCCCCTTAATTAGTGAAAGGCTATGCAATTTCTAAGGAAATCTTTGAAAAAGCTACGAAATTATTAACATCAAATCTAACTTTATTCTAAATTTAGTGTCCTTGTTGTAAATAGTCATCGCATTTTTATTTCATTTACATCTTTTTGTAATATGGATATGGGAGTCAGGGTAGTATCAGTCTAGAGCCTGTCAACCCAAAGCTCGTCTATGAAGTCCAGTTGGATAAGTACTCCTTCCTCGAAGCCATCCTGAAAAATGGTTGAACCGACTTCCGCTCACTAAGCAAAATCACGTCTGCAAGAAGATCGGGCCAGTCATATCCTTCAAGTGGGTCCAGCTCCATTGGCCTCTAATCCAGGCTCTCATCCATTATTGGGATCCAAAATCTACAGCTTTTAACTTCGGCCTACATCTATTGACACCCATCATAGAAGAATACTCATAGCTACTCGTGCCTTACCCCTCGAAGTAGGCATAGCTATCCCTGATCTCAGAGTCCAGCCTGAGAAAATCTTTATGACACTGTTAGGGGTTAAGAAGTCAGCCGTGGCCCCATTCTTATCTTTAGAGGGCAAAAAATGTCTCAACATCCTAAGATTAGTGGAGTAGTTTTCAAGGCCAAATACCTACAAAAAATATCGTTAGATCTTCTACAAAGGATATGAATCATGGGCTAAAAAGAGGGTCATCACATTTATTGTAGTAGTGTTTAGAATAATGTTGTTTCCCTTTAGATATGGTCAGGTCCACTATAGGGTTGCTGAGCTAGCGACTCAATTCCTAGCTGGTAAATCCTATATACCAGCACTGTTGGTAGAACAGTTCAGGACACTTACCTACCTAAAGAAGCAAGGGCACGGTTATTTCATGGCTAACCCTACAATCCTTGCCATATGGTTTCTTAGTTACATAAAAGGGTATGGAGAGAATCTTCTTAGAGAGTCCTTAAAAAAGAATGTGGACTTGATTGACGACTTTGCCCGCCACCTTAAGGTATCAGATGAAGCTCAGTTTAAGGGATGGGTGCCAGTTATTAGCAAAATGCAGCCAGTAGACTTTATGTGGATAGCTAGGTGGAGTCACTACACTCAAGCCATCTTAGGGTACACCAATTATGTAAGAGTTCCCCTTATTGGTATTACGAGTTGTACCAGATATTTCCTGACTTGTGTTACCAGACAGCTAGGCCCACTACAAGAGATAGCCTATAGAGACTCCTTGGATGTCGCCATAATGAATTATCAAGATCCTTGTCTACCCATGGTTTTTCTAATCCAATGACTAGCAGAACTCATAAAGTTGTGGGAACGAAGAGAAGTCAAGAAGATAGTCAATGTGGGAACTTTGAAGGGCAAAGTTAGAGAATACTGAGCCACCAAGTAGTTTATTTATGATCAGTTGGAGAAGATTGGAAAGATACGGTATGAAGCTCTAAACATATTTAGACATGAGCTAAATCCAGTATGTCTTTCACTTGTTGAGTGGGCCTATTGAGACATCATACGGGCTAGTGTTGAAGCCCAGTTCCAAGAAAGTAAGAGGATCGTTGAAGAGTTAAGGTTGGAAAATGAGAGATTGCTAGAGGAAAATCAATTCTTGAGGAGTAAGATTCAAGAAAGGGATGTTACGGTACGAAAACTTATGAGGGAAGTTAATGAAGCTCGTCCTAGCTAAATCCATCGGCTCTTGTAGATATAAGATTTAAGTTTTTTTTTTGTTTGAAAATTAGTTAGGAGTTTTTCTTTTCCTTTCGCTTAGTTTGTTGTATAAGTTGGATCTTATGATTAATAAATTTGCAACTTTAGTAAGTAAAATTTTCATTAATTACGTGGTCTCTTACTCATTATTATTATTATTTATTTGTTTGTTTATTTGACTTAAAAAAAAAACACAAAAAGAGGCAAATAGCAGAATAATAAAGGTCACAAAGATAGGAAAAAAAAACAAAAAAAAAAAATCTTTAAAAAGTCTAAAACTTGGGTTTTCACATAAGATTTCGAAGATAGTGTCTAAACGAGCAAACTCAACTAGAAGCCTGATATTCACTCATTTGAAGGCAAGGATGTCGACTTAGGGTGTTGGAAATGTCAGTCAAGCTAAGCCCGACCCAAGAGTAGCGACTTTGGAAGAAAACATGAACAAGATGGCTGAACATATTCAGGCTCTCACTCAGGCTATTAGGATCCTTAACAATAGACAAAGATCTCAAGCTAACTCAAATTAGAATGTAGAAACAACCCCTTCCCTTAAATTGGAAGATGAAGAATTAACCCCTAATGTTGAGGTATGGAGGAAGGAGATCTAAGAGAAACATTGTGGAATGGAAAGAAAGGTCATGCAGAAGTTAACTGAGAAGATGAAAACCTTAGAAATGGTGAATGGGTTTGAGTAAATGGGAACGATCTGTTTGCCGACCTATGAAGCCAATGACTTCTTGGAAAGATTTAAGGTGCTAGAATTTGAGAAATATGATGGGACCGGTAGCTTGAAACTCTACACTAGGTAGTACATTAGGAAAATGGGCAAATACACGAAGTATGACAAGATGATGGTCTAGACTTTTCAGGATAACTTAATTGGGCTCGCTTTAACATGGTATGCCCAGTTGGACATGAATGAAATTGATACTTAGGATAAGTAAGCACGGGCTTTCTACAAATAGTATAAATTCAACATCAAAGTGGCCCCATTCATGTGGGATCTAAACAATCTACGAAAGAAGACCAATGAGAATTTTAAAGAATATGCCCAAAGATAGAGGGGCATGGCAGCTAGGGTGACTCCACCCTTAACTGAAAAGGATCTGACCTTTGCTTTCATTAATACTCTTCAAAGCCTATATTACCAATACTTAGTTAGGCACCCTACCTCCAATTTTGTAGAAATTGTAGCCTTAGGAAGCTGAATTGAGGAAGTCATTACTATTAGGAGGCTCCCTAATCCTGAAATAGTTGAAAAGAAGACACCTCCACTAAGATTTTCCAATAAAACTAAGGAAACCACTATTAGCGTTATCATTACCGGCAACCTTGTTAGACCCATAGCCCCAATAGCTATGACTAGAGGATCTAATCCCTCGCTAAGTCCAAATCAGAACAATCGCCTACAGAGAAGATAGTTTACACATAATCTAATTTCTCTAAGTCAGGTTCTCACATGATTAAGGAAGGAGAATCTCTTGACATTTGAGATATCGAGAGAAGGGCAAAGGCCGAGGGATTATAACCTGGAGCTTTGATGTGATTATCATCTAGGGCAAGTGGAGCATTCTACGGACCAATGTTGGAGACTCAAACATAAAATCCAAAATCTTATTGATGCTAAATTGGTTCAATTAGATTTCATCTAGACTCTCACTCTTAACGTGGCTAACAACCCTCTACCGAATCATGGACATTCAATCAATATGATCATTGCTGAAGCTTTTGAACTAGAAATCGACCTAAATAGTCACCCCATTATTATTGAGGAGATAGTGTGGAATTTAAGGAAGGCTGGGTACTTGCAGGATATGAATCTTTGGGATAGGACATGAACCAAATCGGCGATATAATGACTACTTAAGGAAGGAAAGATAAAGAAAGTTGATATCATGGCTATGACAATTCAAAAACTACGAAAGAGAAGTACTCAGAGGGAGCATAGAAAGTGATATGAAGCCAGGGATTTGACTGTTGACACCATAGGAGAATCGATAGGGAAGTTTGAGTATTTGGTGGATTACGTCGGTTCACCAATCATATATACTAACACCCCGCCCATTGGATGCGGTCCAGAATTTGAGGAAGAGGATAGACTCATTGTAGAAGCCAAGAAGGCGGCTAGGATGGTTGGAATGATTGGAGACGAGCCCAAGCCATTGATTTTTGAATATGATGGAAAGACTAAGAAAGTTGAGGAATCGGAAAAGCCCAAGAAGATCGCTTTCAATGTCTTGATAGTCCTAGAGAATTATAAAGTAGCACCTTTGGATTACCAAGTAGTGAATCAAACGACTAAGGCCTTGTTACCCATGGTTGGTGGGCTTACTCGCTTAGGACGAGTTTATGATTAGCATAAGGAAGCCAAGAGGAAATCCATAGTGGAAGAGGCTTCTTAAAAAATCTTTGAATATATAGAAGATAAAGATCAGAATGTTGCCAAGAAGATAGCGAAGGCTAGTGAATACAAGATAATGGATTAGCTAGCTAAGGTATTGGACCAGGTTTCTTTAATGGGCTTGCTATTGTCATCAAATACTAATTGAGAGGCACTGATTAAAATTCTGAGGGAGGTCAAGGTACTTAAAGGGATTTCTACAGAAAAAATGGGGTTAGTGATAAACTCAATATTTGCAGTGGATCATATCTCATTTTTGTTAGATGAGCTAGGTAAAGAAGGAGACCAACACATAAAACCCCTCTTCATAATGGTTAAGTGTGTAGGGAAAGTAGTTGCCCAAGTTCTGATAGATAATGGGTCATCATTGAACATGTGTCCATTGATGATGCTAAATCTACTTGGTATGGAGGCAACTGAAATAAAGCTAGCTTGATTTTAGTAAAGGCTTTGATGGATCAACATGGGAGATAATTGGAGAAATCGGGTTGTAGGTTGAAATCAGCCCGCAAGTGTTTACTGTCCCCTTCTAAGTTCTTGACATCCCACGAACTTTCAATCTTCTACTAAGAAGATCGTGGATTCATTCAGTAAGGGCAATTCCGTACAGCTTACATCAGAAAGTAAAGTTCATAGTCGATGGATAGATGGTTACTATTCTTGGGAATAGGACTATGAGATTTACAAAGAAATGACTATTCCTTATGTCGGTGATGAAGAATTGGAAGAGCTAGGGTTATAGATTTTTAATGAAGTCGGTATGATCGAAGAAGCAAGACAGGGGGTACGGGGTTGTTTGAAACAGCCTAAGCAGCAAATTGGAACATTCGAGCTTAGATATGAGCCTACTGAAGAGAAGATTTAAGAAATGAAGGCTAAAACCAAGAACAAAAGAGGGGATCAGTTGTACCATGCTTACAAGGATTTTTCGGACATCCGTCAAACATTCCCAGCACCAGTTGATGTTCAAGAACTTAAAGTAGTCAGTTTATCTAAGGCCCTGACTCAGCAATGCAACATCGGTCTGAATGGGAGAGAAGATGTTGACGTACTAGTTTCTTTGTGCAATTGGTTTTCCATTCCCATGAATAGGTCTCTCTGGAAATGCAAAATTAGATTAATTAGGAACATTTGATTTTAATAATTAGTTTGATTAGTTAGGTCTTTTTTGTCAGACAATTTGAATTAATTAATTTAATAAAATTCGATTCTTTCTTTTTATCAATTCTTCCTTGTTATTTATTTGTTGTCCTTTTCTTTTTCCTTTACTCCTCAGATTCAATAAAAATGATGAACGTAATAAATAACCCATGCATGTAAACGATGGAAGTACCAATATCGCTTTCGGCCCTGCTGGGTTAGACGTCAGAGATGATATTGAGACTATAAATGGAATTCAGGAGAATAGGCATCAACATGAGTAGGGCAGAGTGATTATTGACGAACCAACAGATGTGATTAATTTGGGAATAGAGGAAAATCCACGAAATTTGAAAATTGCTGGTGATTTAATGAACGATCAGAAGCAAGAGTTGTCACAATCGTTATCAGAATATTTAGATATCTTCGCTTGGTCTTATGAAGATATGCTTGGTTTAGACTTGTCTATTGTGGTTCACAAGTTGCCAACCAAGGAAGAAATTAAATCAAAAAGACAAAAGCTTAGATGATTTAGGTTAGATCTACTCCTCAAAATTAAAGAAGAAATCAAGAAGTTATTAGAAGTTGGATTCATAGAAGTATCAGATTACCCTAAATGGGTGGCCAATGTAGTGCTAGTGTTGAAGAAAAATGGAAAAGTTAGGGTCTGCAAAGATTTCCGTGATTTAAACCAGGTGACACCAAGGAATAATTTTCTTTTGCCGCATATTGACATGTTAGTGGATAACATAGCCGGGAATTATCTTTTCTCATTCATGGATGGTTTCTCAAGGTATAATCAAATTAAAATAGCGAAAGAAGAGAAAATTAAAACAGCATTTGTTACCACTTGGGGGATGTTTTGTTATCACGTGATGCCATTTAGGTTGAAAAACGCTAGGGCAACTTGCCAGCGTGCTATGGTTGCCTTATTTCATGACATGATGCATCAAGAAATCAAAGTTTATATAGATGATATGATCACTAAATCCAAAGAGAATGAAAACCATGTGGATATTTTGTGTAAACTATTTGAGTGATTAAGGAAGTTTCAATTGAAGCTGAATCTTGAAAAATGCACTTTTGGAGTGACTTCGAGCAAATTGTTAGGTTTTGTAGTTAGTAGGAGAGGAATCGAAGTAGACCTAGATAAAGTCAAGGTGATCATGAGCATGCCTACACTTAAGATTGTTAAAGAAGTTAGAGGATTACTAGGGAGATTAAATTACATCGCTCGGTTTGTATCACAGCTAACTGATAGATGCAAGTCGTTGTTTAAGCTATTGAGGAAGAATGTCGTGATAGAATGGGATGAAGAATGTGAGCACACATTTGCTAAAATCAAAGAATATCTCATGAATCCTCTTATACTGGGCAATCCTACATCGGAACAGTCATTGATCCTTTATTTAACGATTCTCCCTGAATCAATGGGATGTATGCTGGGTAGAAAGACGAAAAGGGAAGAAAAGAGAATCTTATATACTATTTGAGCAAGAAATTCACAGAAGGCGAGCAAAAGTACTCATAAGTGGAAAGAATGTATTGCGCCTTAGTATGGGTGATGCATAGACTAAGGCAGTATACTCTCTATTACTTAATAGAGTTGTTGACAAAACATGACCTATTGAGGTATTTAGTGGAAAAGTTAGCATTGATTGAGAGAATATCGAAGTGGTAGATGCTACTCTCGGAGTTTGATATCAAGTACATGAGTTAGAGTTCAGTTAAGGGGCAGGCAGTAGCTAATCAAAGGGCAAAATATCCATTAGAAGATAAGGATAGGGGTTTGGAAGCACAATTTCTTGATGAAAATGTGATGGTGGCTAATGAATTGAGTGGTGAGAAGTTGGGATGGAAAATGTATTTTGATGGAGCAGTCAATGTGTTTGGATGTGGGATAGGAGCAGTATTGGTATCACTTAAGGATAACCATTTTCTTGTGACAGCAAGATTAACATTGCCATATACCAACAATATAGCACAATGTGAAGCTTACATTTTGAAGCTCAAAATGGCGTTAAATATGGGAATACAAGAATTGGAAGTGTACGGAGATTCTTCCCTTATAATTCTCCAAATCTTAGGGGAATATAAGACAAATGACGAGAAATTAATACCTTATCATGAACATTTAAGGAAGCTAGTTGAAAAATTCTAAGAGATTTTATTCACTTACATTCTAAGGATCTAGAATCAGTTTGTCGATGCATTGGCTACATTAGCATCAATGGTGAAAGTCATAGACAGAATAGAAATTCAGCCCTTGAAGATTCAGGTAAAAGAAAAACCAGCTTTTTGCCTTGCAGTTGAAGGGAAGGGAATAAAAGAACCTTGGTATCACAATATCAAGAAGTTACTTTAAATGGGAGAATTTCTTAAAGATGCTGATAGAAAAGATAGAAAGACTTCAAGAAGGTTGGCTATTTGTTTCTTATTAAGTGGGGCCATGTTATATAAGGGGTCACTAGATGCAACATTACTAAGGTGTGTGGATAAAGAAGAAGCTGAGAAATTGATAAAAGAAGTGCATGAAAGAGTTTGTTGTCCTCACATGAATGGGTATATGCTAGCAAAAAAAATCATGAGAACGGGGTATTTCTGGATGACAATGGAATTGGATTGTATCAAGCACGTAAGGTACTGTCACTTGTGTCAGGTGTATGCTAATGAAATCAATGCTCCTCCCCAAGAATTGCACATGTTGTCAGCTCCTTGGCCTTTCTCGATGTGGGGAGTTGACATGATCGGTCCAATTTCGCCAACGGCTTCAAATGGGCATAGATTCATTTTAGTCGTGATTGACTATTTTACTAAGTGGGTCAAAGCGGCGTTGTATGCTACCGTGACCAAAGGAGTAGTAGTCAAATTCTTGAAAGGAGACATTATTGCAAGATATGGTATGCCCGAGTCTATGGGCAACTGGACGAATTTGAATAATAAGTTGATGGATGAAGTGTGTCGTCAATTCAAGATCAATCATAGAAATTCAACTCCATATTGACCTTAGATGAATGGAGCCGTTGAAGTCACTAATAAGAACATCAAAAGAATCATTAAGAAGATGGCGATTACATATAAGGATTGGCATGAGATGCTTCCCTTTGCTCTCATGGCCTACAGAACCTTAGTTACAACTTTTACTAGTGTAACCCCGTATTCATTGGTGTACGAAACTGATGCGGTACTACTAGTAGAAGTAGAATTACCTTCGTTTCGAGTATTAACGAAAACTTTGCTCAATGAAGCAAAGTGGGTGGAGAAGAGAATAGAGCATTTGAATCTTCTAGATGAGCGAAGACTTGCAGTGATATGTCATGGTCAACGCTACCAACAACGAATGATCTGAGCTTTTAACAAGAAAGTACGCTCGATGTACTTTAAAGAGGGAGACTTGGTGTTGAAGAAAGTGTTACCAAACGCAAAAGACCCTAAGGGCAAGTTTGCTCCAAATTATGAAGGCCATTATGTGGTGAAAAGGGTATTATCAGGAGGTGCATTAGTGTTAATAGAGGTGGATGGCCTAGAATTAAGAGGACTATTAAATTCAGATGCAGTCAACTTGTATTATCCATGAAAAAGGAGATTTAACAAAAATTTCAATTTTTCTTAAATAGTTTGTAGTTAATCTTTCATTGTTTACAAGTAAAGTTGATATCCATGAATGTTTTCGAATTTGGATGGTCATTGACTAACAAATACACCACCGATAAACCTTGTTTCTTAGCTACATAAACTTAAATAGTAGATCCTTACCAATGAATCTGAATCATCAAAAGAATTGAAATCGAATGTTCTTAATAATTTAATCTTGTTCATTCGAAAAGAGGTTTATTATTTAGAAGTCATGAAGAGTAGAAATTGAAATTTGAAATCGAACTAAGCAAATTCAAGGCGTGGGCATGGTTCAGTTACAAGATTCAAAGGAAAGAAGAGAAGAAAAGAAAAGAAAAGAAAATAAAAGAAGAAAGAAAAGAAAAAGAGAAAAGAGAAAGAAGAAGTAAGTACAGACCCCTAGAAGAATTTTGCTGATTGAATGAGTGAATATCGGGAGTCGATGTAAGCATGCTAATCAGTTGCTATCTGAGAAATCCTTCAGTCCCAAAAAAATAATCTTAAAAGTCTTTAGAAAGAGATATTTAGAATAATTAAGTTAGATTTTGAAGCTAAAACAAATCTTGAAGAGATCTATCCTCTTCGAATCATAAACTAAAAGGAATCTCGGAGAGATCTATCCTCTTCAGATTATCCACCAAACTGAAATAAGTTTCTTAAAATCTCAAAGGAATCTATCCACTTCAGATTATCCATCAAACCAAAATAAGTTAATTTTTACCTCCAATGGTTCTTACTTTATCCTTCCAAGATAGATACCATTAAGCCCTATCTTTCCAAGATGGGACCTTTTGAAATTTTTGCTCTATCCTTCTAAGATAAATACCATTGAGCCCTATTCTTTCAAGATAGGCCCTTGTGAAATTTTTGCTCTATTTTTTCAAGATAGACACCATTAAGCCTTATCCTTCCAAGATAGGCCTCTTTGAAAATTTTGCTCTATCCTTCTAAGATAAACACCTTTAAACCCTATCCTTCTAAGATAGATACCATTAAGCCCTATCCTTCCAAGATAGGCCTCCTTGAAAATTTTGCTCTATCCTTCCAAGATAGACACCATTAAGCCCTATCTTTCCAAGATAAGCCCCCCTTGAAATTTTTACTCTATCCTTCTAAGATAGACTCCATTAAGCCTTATCCTTCCAAGATAACCCCTTTGGAAATTTTTGCTCTATCCTTCTAAGATAGACACCATTAAGCCTTATCTTTTCAAGATAGGTCCCTTAACCTTTTGCTCTATGGGCAATTTATTCTTTACATCAACCTTTCAAGTTGTTATCCTTCATTAAAATAAAACGCAGCTTAGTTGATCAGTTCAAAATAAGATTTGGCGAAAAAGGGTATATCTTTTGTTTTTGTAGCAAAGTTCTAATCAAACTTTACTATAAAAAGGGGTAGCTGTAGACACCTCATTTTTGCTAATTTTGTTTTTCTTTGTTAATTGAGCCAGGTTAACAAATAAAAATAAAAATAAAAAAATGAAAATAATGAAAGAATAGAAAAAAAGAAAATCAAGTTAGGCCATAGAAAGTTGAGTTAAGAGTCAAGTTGTGTCGAGTTGGATTAAGTTGAGTTGTTGGATTAGTTTTTGAAGAGGGCTAAATCAATTAGTTTTGGGCCAGACTGATTTAGGGGCTTAAAATCAAGATTTGTTAAATTAATAGAGCTAAATTGGATTGCGTTGGGCCTTAAAAGAAAAGCTTAAACTAGCTAGGGTTTCTAGAAATTAGGGTGAATCTAGGTTAAATTGCAAACAAATCTTTTGTATCTTTGATAGGAAAGATTCGATTTTAGAACTTATAAATAGCACGTTGGTCAGTAATTGAGGAGGGTTTTCTTTTTAATCATACATACCCAAAAACATCACCTACTCCTTACGTAAATCTACGCGTTACCACGCACACGATACGTGCCACCGCCATATGCTACTGCACATACCACTGCACATCACCATAAACACCACCACAACTACCACCATGTCACTACTATACATGTACGCCACAATTGTTGCCCACATCACTTGAGCCACTACCCAGTTGCCCCATGCTGCTACCTACGTTGCTTACTCCATCGCCCGTGCTTACCCAACATATCGCCCAGTTACACCCATAATCACTAAGTGTCACTAGAGTCACGCCTACTATTGCCTAGTGTCGCCAAAGTCATGCCCACTATTGCCCATCGTCACCTTCGCCTCATCCAATGTCGCCTTTGCTTACGCCTAATGTCGCCTTCGCTCTCCTACTATCGCCCCTTCGCTGGCTCTTGCTTGCCCATGTTCGCCCAATGCATACCCTCACTAGCCTAGTGTCGCCCCCTCGCTCGCCCATGTTTGCTTAGTGCCCACCCATGCTTGCCTAACGTACGCCCTCACCACCCAAACGCACGCCCATGTTGCTTAGGCATTCGCCCATTGTCTTGTCTGTACACGTTCAACACTACCTAACACCGACAATCCAATGCTAAGTAAAATTTTCATTATTTTTTTTATTTATTCTATTTTATTTATTTACTTTATTAATTTCTATTAATTTGCTTTATTTTTTTTATTCATCTATTAACTTATTTTTGTGTTTAAGTGTAGGTTTTCTTCTTGAAAAATCATTTTTTAATAAAAATATATTTTTGGCACTTAGGATTTTTTTGAAAAAAAATAAAAATATCTAAATTGAGTTTTTTTTTCAAAGATTTAGTTAGTTAGGTTTTTTATTTAATTTAGAAAAAATTGAATTTTTTTAGTTTTTTTTTAAGTAATAAATTGATAAAAAATGTAAACCTAGCTTGGTTTTTCAAAATAGAATTAATTTATCCATTAAAAAAATTATTAAAAAAGAACTACGGTCGGTTTGATCCCAATTCGTGGGTACGTAGGTACCTTTTGGGCAACCGTTAAAAAATAAAAAAAAAATTTCTCCCCTTTTTTAGAAATTCGTAATAAAAAAATAATAAAATAATCATTTTTAGTTACTTTTGCCTATTTACGTATATTTTAATACTTTTAGAAAAATTACAAAAATAAAGCCCATCAATTGTTTTTAATTTTTACATGGTAATTTAGTTTTAATAAGTTAGTCCCCGAACCTAGTTTTCTTGTTTAATTTTCTAAAAGTTAATTTTTTAGAATATTCACGGGCTAGTGGTCAAATTAGGGGTTTTTCACCCGAAAACTCTAATTTTATTTTTTTATTAGTTGAACTGGTTGGTGACTCCATTTTTTTTTTAAATATTCTTTTTACTTTTCCTTAGTTTAATGTCGAGTAATTTATATTAAACGAGCTAGGCTTAATATAAGTTAAACTAAAGAAATTGAAATAGGGCTTGACAATATACTTTTGGTTTCATATATATATATATATGTATAAATACTTAGTATTTTCTATATGTATGTTTATGTACATCTTATATTATATATATAGAGGCATATATGTATATATGTGCATATATCCTTGTTCTATTTTCTTATTTATTCACTTATATATATATATATATATATACTATATATCCCGAAGCATAGGTGTATAAATTGTATACATACATTTATATATATGTTCGCATATGATGTATATATATATATATATTTATATACATAAACTATACAAGTAAGTGTACATCTAACTAAATATGTACATATACTTATATACATATATTTCAATATGTGTATATGCTTAGGTACAACATAAAGTAATGGCATAATATTTATAATCAAATACATACACATAATACATAAGCTAAATCACATGTATTTCCTAAATTGCAGTTTCTAATACATGGATAAACATACATATGAACATAAAGGAAAAAACCTAATTAACAAAAGAAATTATAAATATTTAAAAAAATACCTATTAACTTGAGCTTGGGTGTTTTGAAGTTGAAGCTCTCTAATCCTCCTTTAACTTGAAAATGATATAATGTAAAATTATGGAATTGATTTTAGAGATGGAGTGAAATGCGTATTTAGAGAAAATGAGAAAAACAAGGAAAAGAAGATGAAAATGAAGTGAGAGACGTTTCGATCCAACTAATGGAGATGAAAGACAAATTTTTTGTTAATTTAAATGATAGAAATTTGAAGAAGGATATAGAAAAATCTAAAGGACACTTGGCTTATGGTATGAGAAGAAGAGGAAAGAGAAAAAGAAAAGAAAAGGAAAAGATAATTTGCATTAATTATATGAAAATGACACTTTGAATTTTTAGTCAAAATTATAATATTAATATAGTATTGATATTATGTATATGTAATGAGTATAATTAGTGAGGGAAAAAGGAAAAGAAAAATGAGATATAAGAAAGAAAAGAAAATACGAGTAATAAGGTAATAAATAAATATAATAAAAATTTGAATTTTCTTATAACATTTTTAATACTATAAATAATATTGATAAATATATATATTATGGTTATAAAAAAATTATTAAACATATAAATAACATTAACCATATAACACATAAATAGCTATTGGGTAATAATATTAGATTCAAATATTTAAATTCATATAATACTAATTTATATAATTGTTAATAATTATAAAATAATGTTATTAGTTTATATATTAATATAGTACTTTTATATTTATTAACATTTAAAAGTTATCTCTAATAATTAATTAGTGATTTTACATGATTTGGCATATCGATTGATTATTAGACTTAAATAGGGTTTATCATGATTATAGTAAATTGGTGTATTTATAAGCTTAAGGTTTTAGTTTTAGGGCTTTTATCACATTCAAGTATAATCTCTAGTATTTATATACATTTAGGGTTGAGGGTTTAAGATTTTTATGTACGATTAGGGTTTCAATTATTAGATTAGGGTTTGTCTCTTGAGAATAGTTTAGGGTTTATAATTTAAATAAAGTTTTTAGTTTATTTAACCTTGTCAACTTATAAAGTTATTTAAGACATCTAAGTTTGGTTTAGGGTTCTGACTATGAATTTTACGGGGTTTACACTTGGGATGTGAATTTCTTTACAAAAAGATATACGGATAGCAAGGGAATAATAAATGAATTCATTGTGGCCATGATATTAGAGTATTTATGATCATTTAAACATGAATTTTACTCACACTCATAGAATTTATCTTACTTTTGTTTCATAAATTCTATTATGTAACAGGAGCACTTTATTACCAATCTCTCATCTACACTATTAGCTAACTATTTAATTCCTATCACTACTTAAATAAACATGTTAGAATTGATTTCTTATCCTAACCAATTTTAACTCGGGAAGAGTACAAGGATTTGAGTTTAATTCTCAAGAGTTACCTATCCAAATTAGGAATCCTAAGTTTTACTTGATATTTTTAAATTCTATTATGGTATCTAGACCCTATTAGGATAACTAAGGGGAAGGCCCAATGTGTAGGAATTGCTAGTTAGCTCAATATTAATCTAATACTCAAGTTATACCTAATTGTTCCATAGAACAAAGCAAAATTTAAGTTTACATTATCACAATACAAGAACATCAATAGTCACAACTACTTCATCATATTTACACATTACCCATAACCATAATAAGCACTATTCATCACATTTATGGAACATAAGCATGTAACACATAATACACATGATTATGAAAATAAACCTTGCATTGAAAAAAGTAGAGAGAACATTACAAAATTGAGCTTATCAACCTCAACAATGAAGTTCCTCAAGATTTCTCCATAAATCTCTGTAGATGCAATGGAAATTCACAAACCTAAACCTTGAAAAGAGCTAAAATCCACTAAAACTCTGCTACAAGAATAAAAATATAAGAAAACGCCATGTAAATCATAAAACTATCCTATAAGTAACCTAAGATAGCCTAAGGAAGAAGAGAGTAGTGAAACTAAAGCCTTAAACCCTAAAAATGCAAAACAAAATTTGTACAAAATAAAGAAGAAGAAGCTTTTATATCAGGTAGAACCGTCATGGTAATAGATACGTGTTATCAATTTCTCCTCTTTTTCTTTAATGAAATGGTGTGTTTAATTAGGGGTTAGCATACCATCATGATCTATGTGATACTTTTGAGCATTCTATTTTGGATGCCAGCAAGTGCACCATCCTAAGTATTGTTAAGCTTGTTTCTACCATCATGATGGTTCTCATAACTTAACTTCTTCTTTTCCTTGCTTTCGGCTTCTTGAAAAGGGCTACTAGTAGCTCTAGGTGTAAATTCCGCAAATTTAGCTATTTAAGAGTATGATTGACCTCTAATATTATAGATGACTTGAAGAGTCATTAAAGTCGAGTAAGATAAAAATTTAATAAATCATAAATTTAAATATATTATAAGTAGTAAAAACCTTAAAAATTGATCAAAACCCTAAATCGTATACTAAAACCCTAAAACCACTTTAAGCACCATTAACCAAAATTGAACCCGAATTTGATCGAAACCCTAAAATTATAAAAATAAACCTATAAAATAATTAAATATTACTCAATAATGATAAAATTATAGTCGATTGCAATTTTCGACTAAAAGGCCTATTCGTATGAAATTTTAACAAAATTGCCACAATAACTTGTAAAAATTATAATTGTAACGGGTACCAATTAAATTGATAAAATTTCACAAAAATTTGAAAATTAATTTACGAGGAGAATCGTTATAATTTATATGATTTGAAAAATTACATATATTTGTTAATAATTTTCATTTTCCTTCTCTTTTATTTCCAATTTATCTCTTTTCTTTCTTCCTTTCCTCAACTCAATCTCACCTCTTGCACAAAACATAACAAAAACAAAATCAACAAAATGAAAGCCAAAAGAAGCAGCCTACGTAAGGATTAAATGGACATGTGTTAAGTATATAATAAAAGAGAAATGGAAATGATTAATTTTTGTCATGTTCTCATTAATTGGAAGTTATCTTAGCTTACATTTTAAGCTAGTAACTCACGTGAGCAAGAGAAAAATATAAATATGGAAAAAGAAAAAAAAATTTTGCACAAACACAAAATCTGGAAAGCAAACCGTAAGGGAAAGAAAGAAAAAGAAAGAAGGAAGAAAAAGAAGAAGAAAGAAAAAGAAGAAGAAAATAAATAAGTAAGTCATTTATTTTTCTAGTGTAGATGTATATTATGTAGTATATACATGTATAAATATAATATTTGTATGGTATTTTGTATATATAATATTACTAAGTCCATGTATATGAGCATAAACACATAAATTGAATTATATATACATATATTAGGCTATGCATGTATACATGTATGTATATAGGTATATGGAAAAATATGTATTATATATATATTTTTTAGTATACATATGATTAGTATTAAGTATTTATATTAAATCACTGTAGTATGTCTATGTATATGTGTGTATCGTGAGTTATATATATATATGTAACCATGTATAATTATTTTCCTACATATATATATATATATGCAATCGTGTAGTATATATATGTAGTAGTATATTTCCATAAGTAATAATATATGTGTATAAGACATATAATATAGAGTATATGTTTTATGGTATATGGCACAATATATGTATAATATATAGTATACATACTATATAAATATATATATACCGAATATATAAAATAGGAATAGGTATTTGTAGATTATTTATATATATTTAAGTATTCGGAAATTACATAAGTAAATTATTATGTATAAATACCAATACATGAATATATATATATATGTACATAAGAGTATGGTTATTTTCATAAAATAAGTATACACATACATATAGTGTATAACATATATATGTAATATACCGAAAATATATATAGATATATATATGTATGTATAAATCGTGAAGTACATAAATACTAAGGAAATGAGAAAATCTCAAATATAGGAAAAATATCTTTAAAATAATAAAAATATCAATTATATGATTTAAATAATTATTGAATCATAAATATATTAAGAAAAAGCTAAAATTAGTATTTTATAATTTTTAAACTAAAATAATAAATTCTGTGATATTTTTATGTCACAATTTAAATTACGAGTCACAACGTCCAAAACGGACTTTGCTACCAGAAAATATGCTTGAAAATGATCAAGATGGACTATAAGTTCATAATGATCCGAGCTAAAACGAAAAAGTTATACGTGATTCGATAAAAACTCGAATCGAAGATTTCACGTAAGTCAATAACCGATTTAAGTAAATAGTACGGTTTAGCATGCTGGTTTAGGTTTTTAAATCCCTAAACTTATTACTTTTCATATTTCCCTAATGTTAGGTGATCTTAAGATCGAGACCGACTTACCTTTGGACTAATACAATCCCTGATATCATTTATGACCAAGTGAGTACTCTCGATGACTCTATACTTGTTTTGTGCTTGTAGTTAGTGCACATGAATTAAATATTAATAACTTGATGCATGGGGTTTCGGGTTATGCATGTGATTGATATTGATTGATTACTGTGTAAAATACTGTTAAATGTGATTATATAATTGATTGTTGCATTATTTGAATGATTTGTTGATATTGTTTGATCACCTTAAAAATTGACTTAATCATATTCAACCCAACAAAAATTAAACGGTTCATGCATAGAGCACGAACATTGCATAGAGCACGAACATTACATATAATATTTCGACCGTCACCTCAAGCGGTTGGTAATGAGGGGCCTTGGAGGGATGGATTCCCACATGATTTGATTAGTACAGTGTAGGAGCATTGGTACAATAAGACCTTACTCTTGGCTCGCGGGTTTTACTGGCGCCGGAGACGTTAACCGTAAGTGATTGGGGGTCGTGTCTAGAGACCGCCGCTGTAGGGTGTAAGCGTGAACTGCATGAGCCCGTTCACCACTAGACCTGGTTATTTGTATACTATTGACTGATGGAGGTAAAAACTTGTTCTATGAAATAGGGAATTCCTATATAATGATATGAGGGTAAAAACTTAGGTGCTAGAGCCCAGTTGTGATTGGTGCCGATGTATCTCCAACCCTTACTTCGGAGGGCGTTAAATTCCGATGTTATATGCAGTACCGGTCAATTGCATATATATTGTTTGGCATACTACTTGTTCATGCATTCATATGTTTGGTAATAAACTGTTTGATAACTTGTTTGCTGGTATAGTACGAGGGTTAACTCACTAAGCTCTTGTAGCTTACTCCCCAATAGTTTTCTCTTGCAGGTTGCTAGATGATTGAGCATGGGTTAAGAACTGAGGGTTGAGTGCCAACATTGAGATGCATAGAAGTTAGACTCTGAGGACTGACTATATGGTTCATTTGAATTATTATATACTACATTTAAATTTTATGACTTTAGTAAATTTGATTTTTAGAACTTTACTACCCAATCTTATTGTTTGGTAGGGGATACCGATTTTCTGCGGTTCTGTTGGACTGTGGCTTATTGGATATCTATAGTCACATATATGTGGTCGTAAGTTAATTAAATAAAAACTTTAGTGACTAATTGTTTAGGATCTTGAAATCTCTGACTTGCAAGATGATTTTCAAATCATGGGTGTACACATGATATGAAAATTTTAGGTAATCCTACTAGACCCCCTTTAGGGTCATGACAGTAAAACTTGTAAGGGCAAGTGCAAATGGCTTAAATTCTTCAAATATATATAACTTTTGTTTACAAAAACACAAAAATATGAATTATACTTGTGTTGAGAAATTATTTGTGATTTTGATGAAAATTCACACACTTGGCTCAAAAGCCTATTAAATCTCATATAATTACTAGAAAAATCTTATAGATAAGTGTGTGGTTTCACACACTTATCAGTACATGTAACTTTATAACTTTCTTGTCTTTAAGCAAGCTTAAACTACTCATAGATGAATGGGTAAAAGATGGATTCTCTAATCATAGGTTACTAAGTCTATTCTTTGGTTTACATGCATTGGATTATGCATTTTTCAAATCAACCCGTAACAAGCAATTAATGGTCCATGAAAGTTAAGGTAATTGATCGAGTATACCTAATTACATAGCCAAGAGAATTAATTGATTAATTTATGGGTTTCAAAGTTAAGCCTTTTATTTAACTTAAGGTTGGATAACCCAAGATCAAGTAAGTTGTCACAAAGGAAGAGAAAGGCCCTTACAATTTATAGATTGATTAATATGTCTATAGCCCTAATTCTTTACTTATATCTCTCAAAAATTTTCAATTTTCTTACTTATGGCCAATTTTCACTTATGCATCCTAAACTTTTGTTCAAGGGAGCTCCTTATTCCTCACCTGTTTGTCAAGTGAACATTAGGGACTTACAAATCTATTCCAAAATTCATCATTCCAAAAGATGTGCCAAGCACTTATTGGGTACGCCAAATGTTTACTAATGCTCTCTTTTTCCATTCTTTTTCTTTTTATTTCCATTTTCTCTTCTATTTTTCTTTTTGGTTGGGTTTAACCCCAACTTTTGAATTTTGGCCAATTTTCATTCTATTTTTGATTAAGAAATCTTATTCAAGAACAAACAATTTCAGCACATTTTCCAATACTATACTTAGCCACTTGGAAATTCAAAGAACATGATACATGAAAATCAATTTTCTAAAAAGTAAATGCCTAACTCTAACTAGTGGCATCATCTTATTCTTAGCTTATAAATCTAAAGTTAAATACAAAGAGTAACAATCTAATTCAAATATTTGGTCCATTAATTCTAGAGTAATGTCAAAAGTTTACTTCAGTTGATCCTTATTCATGAACATGATAAAGACAAGCATTACTTGCTCCTTTTTAACATAACTCAAGAATTTCAAGAAAATAAGATAGACTCAACCACAAAATAACTTAACATAAATGTAATCTTAGTTCAACACAAAAATTTCAAACATAGCTTTAATCCATTTCACATATTCTGTACCCTTAACTTTTATTTCTTATATCATTTCTACTCATCAGCAAATATAAATTAGAAAGGTAAGGTTAGAATAGGACTACCTTAGGGATTAAGTTGAGTTGCTTTGTCGTGATTTTTTTTTCATTCTTCAAGTTCTCTTGGAGCTAACCTCAAGCCTCTTAATATCTACACAAGAATAGAAACTGTCTCAAAGTATCTTATTTAGCCATTTTCTTAAAACATAAAACAAAATTAGAAAAACTTGAAGGAAAGTGCATGAAGATAAATAAAACTCTGGTGAGTTACCTCTTACTCAGCACTTAGGTTTTAAGTCCCTCAGTTGGAGCACCAACTTCTCCACTAAGATCCTATGACAATGTGTCCCACTTGCACATATCTATAACCAACAAGGGAAGCTTTCTTCTCTTCGTCACTCCATGTCTCTTTATCTCAACTCCCTTAAGTTTAATAAAAATAGGTTTTTGGTATGAAGAAAATATATAAAAGGTGTTAGCTTAAACTCTATAATATACCCTGTGAGCTCTTAGTACTCCAACTTTGGCTCAATCTCTCTAAACTAGTTGGTTAGCTTAACAACTATAGAGGGATTCTTATCTTCAATCACCAATTCTATCCCATCCTCTCCAGTCTCCTTATCTTCCTTTACATTAGCGATTGAAGAGGAGGTCTAATCTTCAATTACCTACTCTCATTCATCCTCTTCAATCACTTCCTCTCCTTTTGGGGTAAAATGAATAGTAGGGTCCTTTGTGTTGCTAAAAATCATTAAACTAGTGAAGAAACCTACTCCAACAATTCTCTTTTCCTTTGGTTTCTTTGTCTCTTCATCTAGCTTAGCTTCTTGCTCATGGTTGATCATATTCTTTTTTTCTTCCTAACACTCTTTCTTTTCATCCTCCTCCTCACCTCCACTAATGATCTCCCCTTCAGAGTCCTTGTCATGCTTAACATCCATTCGTCCTTTAAGTCTAAGCTCTTCAATATTATCACTTCTAACCACTTGTTCTTTATAAGGTTCAATTGATTGTACTGGTTTAAGTGTTTCATTATCCATACAATGCTTAGCTTCCATCTCTTCCATGTGTTAAAGGATTTAGGCATATGCCTCGGGATATTTGTGTCTACTTCCATATGCTATCTCTAAAATGGACTTCCCTTTAAGTTTTTCCTCTTTAGGGGTGCTATGGCTCAATGGTGTAGATAGAATGATAATTTCATAGTGTATGTTTTAAGGGAAAGGGGTTTGATAAAGAGGGTATGGGATAAGTCTCCCAATCCTACACTCATGAGTCTAATGATTTCCTCTACAATTCCTACAAATCATAAAAGAAGAGTAATTAGGAGTGGTATCTACGTATCTTCCATATGAAACATTAGGAAAGTAAGTGGTTGGGGTAGTAGATGGTGAACTATTAGGATTAAATTTAGGATAACCAATAAGATCATGTTCATCTCCACAGTGCCAACATACATTACTCATAAACCCCATTCTCTTTCTGATAACCACTAACACTTAAGACTATTAACAATACAATTCTTAACCCTTTATAACTTTTGGTAAGAGGTTTAGCATTTCAACAAACAACCAATCGAATATTTAGTAGCCTCTTTGCAAGTCCTATAAAGTAATGAAAACAACATCGTAAAAAGTCAATAAAATTGAGATGCAATTCTAATCTAAGCATGTAAAACTAACTTTAACTACAACTAAGTCTACTTTACTCTAAACCTAGTTTTAGAGGGAAATGGTAATCTAGTATAAGCTAACTTTTGCTTTTCTTGCCTTCCTTGGTAATGGCGTTAAAAACTTGCTCTTTTGCATCTCTCTTCTACTAACGTCATGTATAAATATAAGATTTGCTTGTTTTTAAAAATAGAGGAATATTATACTATAAATTAACTTGCTTGCAAAAAAAAAAAAAATAGTTGAATTTTATTAGAAACCGTAAATCTTAGCAAGCGTATTGGTGTATTGATTGTATGGGGGGAGTAACTAAGGTTGTATTTTGTGGTGAAGGAACAAATGGACTTTAGAAAGATAACTAAGTACTAGACTCTAGAAAGATAACTAAGTACTACACTCTAATATTTCTACTCTAATCTTAGCAACCAGTTTAACAATTTCGATGGAAAGAACATGCAAGTCATTTAAAATAAAAGGAAAAACTACAATGGAATCAAGCGTGGATTTTAGCGAAGTATTAGGATGTGGATTTCTTTACAAAAAGATATGCGGGTAGCAAGTAAATAATAGATGAATTTATTGTGAGCAAGATATTAGAGCATTTATGATAGTCTAAACATAGATTTTACTCACACTTATAAAATTTATCCTACTTTTGTTTCATAAATTCTATCATGTAGTAGGAGTATTTTATTATCAATCTCTCTTCTACACCATCAGCTAATTATTTAAGTCCTATCACTACTTAAATAAATATGTTAGATGATAGACACATTCATTTAAGTAGTGATGATGGTTGTTTCAACTACTGTCACGATGGTAGACATGTGTAGTCCATCACTCCTCTTTTTGTTTAATGATACAATGTCTTTAATTAGGGTTAACATATCGACGATACAGTCCACTCTAGGCAATACTTTTAAACAATTTGTTTTAGGTATTAGTAAGTGTACCATCTTGACTAACCTTATCTCTACTGTCATGATGGTAATCTATCGTTACCATCATAACAGTTCTCTTAACTTAACTTCTTCATCTTTTCCTTGCTTCCAGCTTCTTAAATGAAGGCTATCATTACATGGTACACTCGAGACTTGTAAGAGTAAGCATTGGTTTTAAATTCTTTAAATATATATAACTTTTGAGCAATAAAACAAAAAAATATGAATTACACTTGTGTTGAGAAATTATATGTGATTTTGATGAAAATTTATATACTTTAGCTCAAAAACCTATTAAATCACACATAATTGTTAGATAAATCCTTTAGATAAGCATATGGTTTCACACACTTATCACATATTCTGTGGTAAATCTTTATTCTTATTTACTACCTAGTTTTAAGCGATTTATTCAATCTTAATTGTATTATTAGACCATGGGGAATCCTATTATAAACTAGCTAGACTCACTCCTGTTGGCCAATTTCTAATCTTGAGATCATTCAACTTAAATCGCTTCTTAATAGAGTATCACAAAATCACATGATACTCTTGAATCCCACTATTAGGTAATCTCGAAAAACCAAACTACTAAATATTTTATTTAGTTAGTTTTGTCTAGTTATACTAGTCAGTCATATTGTATTCTCTTGTGAATTCTATAATAGACTCTAGCAATAATTTAATCATTGGTATATTGAATTAAAAATGAAAAAATAAACACAATGCAATTAGATCGCAATATGCAAATATTATAGATTAAGTATCCATATTAATAACAAAAGTCACTGTAGAACGTAGGGTTTAATAACAATTTACTAAGAAATTTTAGAATAATGACATAATAACAAAAGAGAAGAGAAGAAAAGAATAGAGGAACCCTTGTAATTCTTTCCCTTACTAACTCGTGCTCAAAAGGGGCTCTCTTTGCAAACCTAGACTTAGGCATCTATTTATAACTATTAGATATAGATTTATAAAGAAAAAACCTAATAAAAATACAAGATTTGTAAATCATTGCCTATCCATAGGCATGAACACAGGCATAAAGTTTAGGCGTGGACTTGTGCTTGATTTGAAATCTTGAAAATTTGATGGAAATTGATGATGAAGGGTATACGGCTATAGATAATGATTGTGCTCTTCAACTGTGTTCTTCACTAGACTTTGTTTTTTCCTTGAAATCCTTCCGCTCTAAGTCTTTGATCAATGCTTTTGTTATAATATGCTTCAAAGTTTAAAACTTGATAAAAATTTTCAAAACTTCACTAAATGTGTCCAAAGTCCCTAAAAATGAAAATTAAATGGATTAAGCTCTAAAATACTATAAAATCAACTAACTTAATATACAAAATTGCACAAAATTAATATAGAATAGGTATGCTAATTGCTTGTTATCGAATTCCTGCTTGTCTTTGAGCAAAACAATCAAAATATCTTAAGGATAAGGCAATTAAACATCATACTTTAGAAAAATACACCCTCTAATACAAGTAACTTTGAATTTTTTTTTTAGAATCACCCTTTCTCCTAAACTTAATAATGCCCCTAGAACACTTAGATAATAATGCCTTAATAATCATTGAGTCTCAACAATCAATTCCAATAATTTCGAGTTAGCATTATCACTTAAATAAAAACTAAACTAGAGATTAAAACAAACATCAATAGCTAAGAAAATATTATAGAAATTTTACCACTCTAACTCAAAAGGAGGGGAATCTTTCCTTAACTAATTTTATTTTGAAAACTTAGACTAGATGCGTATTACATCAACTCATCCTCTAATTGTCTCTCTACTTTTTTCAATTTTCATTATGAGGCTTTTAAAGTTCACTTTAATTTTTTTATTGAAGTTGATTAGCATTGAGAAAGAACCTCACTTTCTAACAGACCAAGGCTAATCCTTACTAATTTATGCCTTTTATCCATTTAGTAATTGTCGGCAAGAAATTGGCTCCTTCTTCTAAGAAACTGAGGCTAATCCTTAACAACTTTTAATTTAGCCACCTTTTGCAAATTGACAATAGGAAGAGTATTTCTCTTTTAAGGTACTAAGATATATCCTTAGCAATTTTTTTTAATTCATTTATGCCTTTAATTAATTTGATTTTTGAAAAGATTTTCTAAGGACAAATCTCCTTTGTTCGTCAAATCCTAAAAATTTTAAAGAAGAGGGATAGATAACTATCCTCTAAAATTAAGCTTACAAATAAAAATAACTAGTCCTTACCTTGTCTATATTTATTCTAATCCTGAGTTTAAGTCTAATCTTAAGCGACGGGGAACTTTTGAATCATATGAATTTAATTATTCACATTCAACAAAGTATACTAAAGTCATAAAGGATTGTGGGTAAATTTGAAAAAAAAAATTGCTTGCTTAATATGCATAAATATATATATAAATATATATATATATATATATATATGGGGTGAGAAAATCACTCATCATCCTTATGATCTTCCTCTTCATCCTCATCCTACTCCTCCTCCTTAATCTCTTCTTCCTTGATCTCTTCAGCTGAATTAAGTGCTAGCATAGGTGGTGATGGTGATGGGTAGATACCATGGTTGGCAAGGAGTGTATCCATCTTTGCCTCAACGAGACTTACCTTATGTGACAAGGTCTTCTTTTTCTTTAGTATTTTTCTCATCATCTTCTCAATCTTACCAGATAGTGAAGAGGGAGATCCATGTTGTAGCTAAGATGATGAGGATGTTGCCTCTCCAACTAGCTCAGGGAGTGGATCCTAAGGTATTGGAAGGAGTCTCATAGCCTTAATCGACTCATAGCTAATTAGAGCAGGAGGCTCTAGTACCTACATACAAGGGAGGTCATGAAAAATAGGAGTATTTCTCACCAGCCTGATGATGAAGGGACTTGCAAAAATGTAACCTGTATTGCCTTTGGTAGGTTGGCTCTTAAGAAAGAAAGCCATCCTAACACCTAAATTTATGGGGCATCATTCAGCTATACTGTATAAATACAAAATATCTCTCTCCTTTACTACTAAAGCCTTTAGTTAACACATAGTGAATTAGTTTAAGAGCTGGTTTTCTTAGCTTAGAGGCTTTAGAGCTCCTTGGGTCATAAAATATTTGGTAAGATTGAGAAGATGATGAGAAAAATACTAAAAAATGAGGTATCTCATCAAGCAGCATGGTCACATCTTGACCATTAAACTTGAAATATAAGGCATTCTATTTACCATGATCTATGTAGTTATATGCTAACCTTAGGGTACTTAGGACTTTTAGCCCTAACTCTTTGTAAATCAACTTGTTAATCATCAGTAACCAGTCCCAACCACCAAATTCTATCAACTGTCTCACCCTAACATCATAGCTAGCCTAAATAAGTGACTCCTAACTAAAAAATGAGGTATGACAAAACTCCTTCTTTGACAATCGAGTACATTTCTTCCTTTGCCATGATTCTTGAAATGTCAAGGAGGGGTATGTAGGAGTGGTGCTAGAAGAGTTCTCATGAGTAGCATGCTTGACTCTTGGCATGTTTCTAGATTAAAAAAAAAAAAGATTTCAACTTTTATAAACATAAACTCTTACTGCATGAAAATTGCTAATTCGATGACCTAGCAAGATACAAAAGTAGTTGCTAATTTATTCAATCAAGCAAGATACAAAATATTGAATTAGCAATAGATCGTATAATGAAATGCTAACTTTTCTAAAACCATGGATTAATGAAATTGTAGGATTAATTCGTGATTAATTCCTATTTTTATTCTCCATCTCTTTTGATACAAGTGTTAGCATTCAACATACAATTACTTGAAAACTTATTTTCTAAAATTGCTAACAATTTATCTCGTATGCAATTGTGTTAACAAGAAGTTCCATATTCCTAACATGAATTTTATAGCATATTTGTTGAGCCTGAATTTTTTAATTTTATTTTTCTTAATCCAATTAGTATAAAACCCTAATCTATTTAATATTAACATTTGACTAAGAATCAAGGAAAATCCAATTTCTTATACATTTTGAAAAATATTTGGAGTCATCACTCGATGGGGATTGAAAAAAGAGTTAAGTTATAACCAATTAAGTGGATTGGTTATAACTTAGCTATCGGGTTAAGTAGGCTAATCTCGGCTTTGGGAAAAAGGACAACAATGGCAACGGAGTAGTTTCTTGGTGCTCCGGTTGTGGTTGTGAGCGATGTTAGTTAAGAGGTTTATAGATTAGAGAAAAACTACAAATTAAGGTTTTAAGGGGTGATTTTTAAGTGATTGTTGATGATTTGGAAAGTAGAAAAAGCCCTTATTTATAGATGTCAAGGTCGAATAAGGAATAGTAAATGTTCAAAAGAAATAAATGGATTTAATGTACGGCATGACTTTTTTTTTCCATGTTTGCATTTAATTTTATCCATTTAGATGGATGAATATGGACATAATATGGTGTTAAATACATAGTAGTATGTAGAAAAATGTGCCTGGAGTATGCTCACCAAGCATGAAAGTGTGTTGAAGTGTACCCATCACATGTAGAAGTGCACCAGAGTGTGCCCACCATGCATAAAAGTATGCCAAAAGATGATATGCCAATGACGTTGTAGAGTAATGTGGAAGAAAATAAAAGGTACATCTTATACCTTCCATGGATTGAACCCAAAACCTCTCCCTTGTATGTATATATTCTAACTAACTAAGCTAAGCTTGTTTCTTATTTTATTTAAGCTTTTTAATTTAATATAACATTTTTTAAATTAGCCTTAATAACAAAAACCGATTTCAAGCCCAAATTAACTAACATTTAATTGAACTTGCAAACCATTAAAGACAACCAATAAGTCAATTATGCATATGAAATATTTTTGGATAATTGAGTATAAATTTGATAGTCTTTTTGAGACTCATTTCATTGCTTGTCCAGTTAATTCCATCTTTTATTTTCATAACTTGATCAATTTAAATCAAATTCAGACCCCATTTGAAGCCACAATTAGTTTAAATTAACAACATTTCATTGTTAAAAAATAATTA
This sequence comes from Lumnitzera littorea, assembly GCA_024138015.1. Taxonomy (NCBI): domain Eukaryota; kingdom Viridiplantae; phylum Streptophyta; class Magnoliopsida; order Myrtales; family Combretaceae; genus Lumnitzera; species Lumnitzera littorea. The sequence continues at coordinate 63,440,373 of JAMXBB010000004.1, read as the reverse complement.
ACATGGATTTCAATTAGAATATTGAAAAAATCCAACACTCATAGATATAGCTCAAGACTCATCAAATCTCATATACATATTTGACAATCAAAATTGTCCTTTTGACCCATATAAATCAAAAGACCCATGAAAAGAGACCTAGCTATCCTTATTTTTTTGTTTTAAAAAAAAAATTTCTACCTTCCTAATTTGTTGTAATTTTTTTTTTCATTTTTCAATTTTTTTGGTCTTGATTTTTTTTTTCAATCTTTTTGTAATTCTTTCAAATTAAAACATTTTCCTTTATTATTGTAAATCCTTATGGAGGGATAAAATGAGGTATTTACAATTGTTGCTCTTTGCGTTGAATTTTGAGTAAAATTTTACCACAAAAATAAAAAGACATCATTTTTTCCCTTGAAAGGAGTAGATAGCACTGCAGCGAGCTAGCTATCCTAAATTTGATTTTTTAGGGATTTAGGTGAAGAGAATGGAAGATACTTTGATGGGTTAGCAATCCAAAGGTGCGATTCAGGTATTTTTAAGGGATAAACAAAGCTCTTAAGTTTAACTTAGTTAAAGATAACCATGGTTCTTGAATTGTAAGAGGGGGCAATTGAAGTTTTGACACTTAAAGATGACTTATGATAGGCTACACCAAGGAAGGAAAAGGTCGGCCATATCTAGGGAATGGGCCTGAACTAATAGAAAGTCTAAAAAATGGAGATGGACTACGTGTAAATAAGCAAAACCTATGATTAGCTCCTAGGATATGATGCACCAAGGAACTACTGAAGACTTGTGAATCAACTTGATTTGATGTATAAGTTGACTCAATGAGGATACTTGCCACTTGGCCTTACTTTAGGGTTAGGATAAGAGTAAGAAAAGCTAAGCAAACATGAGGATGCTTACAAAAGGAAAAATGTAATATATTTTGATAAGGATGATTCTTATTCTTACAGCTACAAAAAACAAGGGTATTTATACCCGAAATATTAGGGTAACCTACTTAAATTAGAAAAGACTAAAAGGGTATTATCCAAAAAAAGTAATATACAAGGAATGAAAAAGGGTATAAATGAAAAGTCAAGAAAACAAATGATTGGTGCATCGATTCCATTACATGGTCATTTGGATACATGGCCGATAGTTAGTATGGTCAATCTGGCTATTGCTGATTTGAGATGCTAAGCTGAGTGGGAAATTCTTTGGAGGTAAATTTGGTTTGGACATGCTCTAGGCAGCTTGGGATCAGGTCGGCCGAGATATTGGAATGATGAGCCAAGTTGTTGGTTATGTGCTCCTCAGGTCGACATTTAGAGAGAAACGTTAAGCATAGAAGAGTTCAACTCGGCTATGTCAATAGGTTGGTAGGTTAAAGTGGATTAGAGTCCTCTTGTATGGATTGGTGAAGGAGAACGTACCTCACTAAGTTCTCAAGCCTTTATGCTTGGGCTCTAGTCAAGGGTTTTGTGGTCTGATTCCTATCATCCCCTTTGGGTTGATTGGGATTTGGGATCAAATCCAGTTGCTCCTTACCCTACTCTTTATTTGGTCGATAGGGGATAAGGTCAGCAACATTGAATACGTTGGACACTTTAAAATCTTTAGGCAACTCTACTCGATAGGCATTATTATTGATCCCTTCGAGTATCTTGAATGGTTTGTCGACTTAAGTAGATAGTTGGTTCTTCCTCTTACTAGGAAATCTCTCTTTAATTAAGTGCAATCATACTTGATTGCTAAGTTGAAACTACTTAGCCTTCTTTCCTTTTCCTTTCCCCCTTAGCTTTCTAGCAGCTTAGTCAATGTGTTGGGTAACTCTCTAGAAGATCTATTGGAAGGACTAAGCTTTAGACCTTGCTTTTGGGTCTTCTTGGTTAGGTGATGGCATTAAGGTGTGATTAAGAGGTAATTCGGGGTTAAAATTGTAGACAACATCAAATGGTACATGTTTAGTGGTGGCTGTACTAATCTATTGTAAGCAAATTTTACCGTAGGTTAGCACACATCCTAATCAGTTAAGTTCTTTCCTACTACAGCTTGGAGTAGCAATCCTAAGGTATGGTTAATAACCTCTATTTGACCGTTGGTTTAGGGATGGCTAGAAGTACTAAACATTAGTTTGGTTACCAATCAATGCTAAAGAATTTGCTAGAAATGGCTCAGGAATTTTAGGTCATGATTTGATACCATACTCTTCAACACTCTATGCAAGCAAACATTTGTCGACAAAAACAAAGAAGCAATAGCTGAATTGTTGTTAGTATTAGTACAAGGCACAAAGTGTGCCATCTTACTAAATTTGTCTATGACAACCATACTGAATCATTGCCTTCAATAGTTTAAGGTAAATCAAGGACAAAGTCCATACTCAAATCAACCCATGGTCTTGTTGAGATGGGTAGAGCCATTACTCTCCCTTGTTTAGCTCAACTCTTTGTCTTCTTGTGGGTTGCATAACTCTTGACCATTTGGTATATGATACGGGTCGTCGAGAAGGTTAAGACATGGCTATGAATATCATGCAAAGTAGGGGTGGATCCAAACCTTAGGACAACTCAAAAGCTAAATAGAAGTTAAAGGTTGAGTAGGGGTTTTCGTGCATCGATAGTGGATATGACATACCAATGCTTCACACAAGCTTGAACTATGCTTGATATGATGCACAAGTATAATGTGATGTTGCTTAACACTAGTCTATGCTCAATGGCTTAGATGAGAGCCCTTCAAGGACTCAGTTCCCAACAAGAAAACTTAAGCTCAAAAATGAAGTAAAAGAGGAGAATATTTTTGAGATTCAATGTTCCTTGCTTGTGGCTATTACAAGTTATTAGTATTTATATGGCCTAATTAGGGCAAGCCTTAAGTTTACATAAATTACTAAAAGGATTCCTACTGGAAAAGGAAAGAGGAATAAATTACAAGAGTAAAGTTGTAAACAGATAAAAAGGATATTTCAGGTACAAAAAGTGTTAGTACTGATGTAAGAAAATGGGGCATGTATCAATTGTCCATTTTGTGGTCTTAATGATACTACTTTACCGAGCAAAGTTGATTCCGAGCAGAGTAAGTTAGGTTAGCTACTTGGCAGCTCAGTAGATTGATTGTTTAGGGTTTGGGAAGGGTTAGTCTAGTGAACAACCATTCTTTTGATCAGCCTTAGCTGGTCTGCTAAGAAGTAGGGCAGCTTAACCTTTGTTGTTTGTCATCTCAAGAGTAGGCAAATTCATTGCTTGGCTGTGGATTAGTGTGGTAAAGAGGTGTTGACTTAACAACAGTTCAAATATGTTAGGGGTCCCAAAAAGGAGACAAAGAGAGGTCAGAATGGGATAGCTTTGTAGGTCGAGGTAGATAAAGCATTGCTTTAGGGTTCAACTCCCTTAGGATAGCATGACAAACCATGTAGTCAAGTTGTCGAGCTTAGGAGTAGGTGACTGGTCCATGATCCCTATCATATCCTTTGGCTTGTTTAAGATTTAGGATCAAATTTGGCTTGACTTCTTGTTGATCATCTTTGTTAACATACAGATGGAGGTCAACAATGTTAAAGAAGTCTAAGACTCCATAATCTTTTGGCATTTCAATCTACTAAGCATTAAGGTTGATCTTTTCGAGCAGTTTGAATGGTCCATTAGCCCTTAGAGATGGCTTACTTTTCCTCAAACTTGGGAATTGATCTTTACTTAAATGGATCTAAACTAAGTCTCCATCTTGAAATTCTCTATCCTTTCATCCTCAGCCTCACCTCTCTAGCTTATTGGCAACTCGACTCAATTGCTCTATGACCTTTTGGTACATTGCCTTGATGGCCTTTAACTTATCGATAGCTGATTAGTCATCTTGCTGACTTAGTAGTAGTGTTTACTCTAGTGGAAGCTTGGGGTTGAATCCATAGTTGACTTCAAATGGGGATTTTCTTGTGGTGCTATATATGGTCCTATTGTAGGCGAGCTCTATTATGGTTACGCAAACATTCCAATTACTTAGGTTTCGACCAATAGCAACTTTGAGTAAGGTTCCCAATGTCCTATTGACAACCTTAGTTTGTCCATCGATTTAAGGGTAGCAGGACGTACTGAATAGAAACTTTGTTCCTAGTCGCTTCCATAAGGTTCTCTAGAAGTGGCTCATGAATTTTAGATCTTGATTAGACACGATTGTTTTAGGGACTCTATGGAGCTTAATGACCTCCTATAAGAAAAGAAAAGAAATAGCTGAAGCATTGTTAGTTTTAGAATATGGCACAAAGTATGCTATCTTACTAAAATGGTCCATGACTACTATGATGGAGTCCTTCTCTATGGGCATTCTTGGTAAACCTAGCATGAAATCCATAATTAGCTTGGACCATGGTTTGGTTAGGATTGGAAAGGGTAGATATTGTCCTTGTTTAGCTTAGCTCTTAGCCTTTCTATAAGTAGTATACCTTTCCAGCATAGCTTGGATCTTCATCATTTTTGGCCAAAAGAATATAAACGCTAATACCTCATGAGTTAGGTGCTTACCAAAATGTCTAGACAACCCTCTGCTATGTGCTTCATGCACTAGCTGCTTTCATGTAGAACCGGTCGAGATACATAATCTCCTCTTCCTGAATAAGTATTCGTCCTCGCTGTGATAGTTGTCAAGTGTTTGAACATCTTTACACCTAGCATAGATCGGGTTAACATGTAGATCCTTAGTATATAAGTCCTCAATGTTAGGGAATTTGAGTAATCTAGTTTGTAGTTTAGTTAAGAGGGAATGTCGTCTTGATAGGGCATTGACCACTACATTATTCTTACCGTTCTTGTACTTAACAATATAAGAAAATCCCTTCATGAACTCAACCTACTTTGCTCGTCTCGTTGACATCTTAGTTTAGCTCTTCAAGTATCTCAAAGATTTGTAGTTAGTGTAGATTACAAATTCTCTAAGTAACAAATAATGTTGTTAGACTATTAGAGCTCGGATCAAGGAATAGAACTCCTTATCATATACAGAATAATTGAGTAAAGCTCCTCTAAGCTTTTCACTAAAGTAACCAATAGGTCAGCCTCCTTGCATCCGCATGGCTCCTATGCCTAGTCTAAATGCATTACACTCTACTTCAAACACTTTGCCAAAGCTCAAAAGAGCTAAGATAGAGACAGTAGTTAGTTTTTCTTTCACCTCCTCAAAACTCCTCTACTCTTTCTCTCCTCACCTAAGCTTAACATTTTTCTTTGACAGCTCGGTGAGCGAGGCTACAATAGTGTTGAAATTTCTTATAAATTGGCGATTGAATGATGCCAAGAAGTGGAAGCTTCTTACGTCGGCAAAATAAGCTAGCATAGGCCATAACTCATATGATACCACCACTCATAATAAATCCCATAAAGATTACTTTAGGTTGGTCGAAGTCACATTTCTCGAAGTACATGGTTCATTAATCTCATGAACATATTCGGCGCATTTGATAACCCACAGGGCATCATAAGCCATTTAGACAATCCATGGCATGTTTTAAACGTGGTCTTCTACTCGTCTCCTTTCATGTCCTAATTTGATGATATTTGAACTTCAGATCAATCTTTGCAAAGATTCTTGCTCCATGCAACTTGTTGAGCATGCCATTAAGCTTAGGTATAGGGCACCTGTTCTTGATGGTGATTTGGTTAATAGCTCAGCTATCTATGTACATCCTTTACATGCTATCTTTCTTCAGCACCAACAAAATTAGTATGGCACATGGGCTTAGGGAATCTTGGACATACCTTCTCTTCACCAGTTCGTTTACCTACCTCTATAACTTAGTAGCTTATTTCGGATTCAGCCTATATGCAGGCTTATTCAGTAGTGCAGCTCCTGGCTGTAGGTCTATGGCATGTTCGATTCCCTTGATTGGGGGTAAGCCTTTGAGAAACTCACCAGGGAACATGTTAGCAAACTCATCTAGCAAGGCTTTCACCTTGGCAAGAAGTAGATCTTCATTTAATTCTTTCATCTTAAGTAACCTTTTGACTTATAAATAGTTTGGCTCTTTTAGCTTCATCTCTCTCCTCATCTTAGCTTAAGTCATCATTAATGTCTCCTTCTTCAAAACTCAACTCAATTGAGTCTGCATAGTTTTAACTTACTTGGCAGTCATAGGGCTAAGCTTAAGCTTCTTACCCTCGTGGTCTAATGGACATGTGCTCTTCTTTCATCATAAATCCCATTTTGATCAAACATCCATAGTCATTCAAGAAGAATATGCGACGTACTCATAGGTAACATATCATAGAGTACTTTATCTTGATAGTTTCGAATACTAATTGGCAAGGACACTTGCTTATTCACTTATTGGTCTCCTTTGTCATTAAGTTAGTGTAGCTTATAGGGTTTGGGGTTGGGCTAAGTCGGTAACTTCAATTGCTGGACTATGAATACGTATGCTACAATGGTATAGCTACCACTATTAACTATAAGTGTACATAAGGACCCGTAGACCTCATAATCAATGTGGAATAGGTTCTCATGTTGCTCATCCTATGGTACAAAACTCATACTCATGGCTCTTCTCAATACCATGGTTATTGGAATAAAGTTTCCCTCTTCACTACAAATGATCTCCTCCTCCTTGGACTATTCAGTATGTTTGGATTCTTTCAATTCTTCAATCTCCTCATCATTACTGTCGACCTCAATGGCTAGCACCTCTCCCTTTATTACTATTACTTGTCTATTCAAACATTGTACAACCATGCACCTGAATCCTTAGTATTTGAAGCATTTGATCTCACTAGTCTTCCAATCAAAGCTTTGTCCTTTCTCAAACTTCCTCAAAGCCTCTTTCTCATTTGTTAAGGTAACTGGAGTTAGTTGGATATCACATGTTCAGCTTGGTTCCAATTGCATAAGTTTAGTTGGAATAGGCTAGTTAGTGGGGGTTCGGAATTGGCTCATCCATCGTCACTTAATCCTTTAGGTAGCTTAGATAGCTTCATCAAGTGAACTAATATCCATAGTTTCCAAAATATCTCCAATCTCATACTTCAACCTACTAATGAATTGAGATACTGTTCAGACTTTAAGCATAACAACTTTCGCAATGAATCATTAGCATTTGGAATTCCTTCACATACGCATCAACATTGGATCCTCCGTACCTTAACTCTTGCAATCTCTTACAAGCGTCTTATAGGTAGTAGTTCAAAATAGATCTCCTCCTCCTCATTACTCTCTTCATTTCATCCTAATTCCTAATTTCGTGCTCTCCTTCTCTTCTTTAGGTGGCTTACAAATTCTTCCACCATAAAGCAGCATAACTAGAAAACTCTAGTACAATAAGCCTAACCTTAGTATTTTTAAGCACTTCATGACACTCAAACTACTTCTCTATCTTATCCACCCAATCTAGGTAGTCCTCAGCATCACTACTTCTAGTAAAATAATGGATTTTCATCCTTAGTCCTTTTACTCTAGGAGCTCAGATATTCCTTTCCTCAGGCTCATAATACTTTTCTTCTTCCTCACCCATCTCCTCATCCTCCTCTTCAATCTCTTTTAATGCAAGTCTACGTCGAGTGACTTTGTTTATTCCTCCAAGTCGAGGTGGTGGAACTGGGAAATTAGCTCATCTCTATTGACCATTGCCTCTCTTAGGTAACTCATTGGTTCGGCCTCTATAGGGGTCATTTCTAGCTTATTGCCTATCCTCATTTATAGAAGTTACTAACCTAATCATGAGGTCAGTAAGCATATCCAGTCACTCATCTATAGATTGGGGTATGAAACTCCCTTATTGACCTTAGCCATTATAAGCACTACTCTCTTAGTTACGTAGGGTTCCTTGAACACTAGAGTTGGAAATTGTTGTATTGCTTCAATATGTTAACAACTAAAACACACTTCAAAAGTCCTCCTTCGAACAAGAATGAATAACACTAAAACACCAATAATGACCACAACAATAGTAATATTACGTCACTTAGCAGCAAAAACACTAGTTACACATACTTTGTTTTATGAACATAAAACAGGGGAAAACAAAGCAATGAACTCCCTTAACTTAGCACACTACTCTAACACTTACTACAACCATACATAGCTCATTCAATACGATGCTAGTCTCATCTTTCTAACTTTACACATAGTACACTAGAAGAATTACTCACAAACACAATTAACTAAAAGCTTACTCAAACGTAGCTAAGCATTAATACCGATATGAAATGAGTCGTTGGGAAGGTTAACCCTTGGCTATTGATATCATGTGAACTAAGGGTGGATTTGAACCTTAAGATGACTTGAAAGCTAAATGAAAGTCGAGGGTTGAGTAGCTGTTCTCATGTACTGACAGTGGATATGACATACCAATGCCTCATACGAACTTAAACCATACTTGATATGATCCATGAGTATAATGTGTGGTTGCTTACCACTAGTCTCAATGACTTAAATAAGAGCTCTTCAAGGACTTGGTTCCCAACAAGAAAACTTAAGTTTAGGAAGGAAGTAAAAGAAGGGAATATGTCTGAAATTCAATGTTACTTGCTTGTAGCTATTACAAGTTATTAGTATTTATATGACCTAATTAGGGTAGGTCCTAAGTTTATGTAAATTACAAAAAGGATTCTTATTAAAAAAAGGAAAGATGAATAAATTACAAGGGTAAATTCGTAAACAAGCAAAAAAGATATTTTGGGTATAAAAAGGGTCAGTACGAATGTTAGAAAATGGAGCACGTATTAATTGTCCATTTTGTAGTCTTGATGATACTGCTTTACTTAGCATAGCTAATTCTAAGCAGAGTAAGTCAGGTTAGTTGCTTGAAAGCTTGGTAGATTAATTGTTCAAGGTCTTAGAAGGGTTGGTCTAGTGGGTAGCCATTCTTCTGATAGGCCTTGACTAGTAGGCTCAAAAGTAGGGTAACTTAGCTTTTGTTATTTGTCATCTTTGTAGCAAGTGGATTCATTACTTGGCTTTAGACTAGTGAGGTATAGAGGTTGACTCATCAACAATTCAGACACCTCATGGGTCACTACAATGAGATAGAGAGAGGTTGGAATGTGATAGCTTGGTAGGTTGGGGTAGATAAATATATACTGCTGATACTTGTTCTTGGTTTCTTTCGAAGCTAAGCATAATGGGCTTGTTGCTTAGATAATGTAGTAGTTCAGGATTGCATGTTGTGGGTAGGTCTTGATTTATTTGCTAATATCATCGACATCATTAGCAACGACGCGAGTAGAGGATTGGGAATCCAATTGGGGACCAAACAAATTCCCTCAGATGGAGACTGCATCCGTGGGTCTTTCCATCCTTGCTTTCTTGGCCTTTGCTCTCTACTCCATCGTATTTGGTTACACGCCATATACATGCTGTTACAACTCGTAGCGGTAATAAAAAGGATAGATGCTTACTATTATTGTAAACAATTTTCTCTTAGAAAATTGCAACTACTATTGTATACTATAGGTTAAGAAAATAGGCTCTAATTAGAAGTTTTGGATTTGGTTATGAACCATGGCATGATTAGTGCAGGTGCAACCATTGATTTTTGGATGGTTAGCACTGTATATCCTAGTTTTTAACTATTATGTTTTGATAATTTTGAAAAGATCATGATTTTTACCCCTTGGTTTAGGAAAAAATGTTTCAATAGGTAGTGTACACACGGCATCTTGTATGTGTACTTACACATGGCATAACTACTCAGTAAATCTAAAGGAAAGTTTACACAAAACAAAAAGGCAAAAAGAATAACAGTGAACATCTGTTCTGTTGGGCTAAGTCCTCAAACTCGGTAGCGGGTGATTGGCCTATGATTCATATCATCCATTCTAGCTCGTTTGAGATTTAGGATCAAATCTAGTTCAACTTCTTGTTAATCATCATCATGAACATATGGATAGAGGTCGATAATGTTAAAGAAGTCTAAGACTCTACAATCTTTGAGTAGTTCAATTTGCTAGGCATTAGGGTTGATCATTTCAAGTAAATTGAATGGTCTATCGGCCTTTGGAGATAACTTACTCTTCCTAAAACTTAGGAATCGATCTTTACTTAAACGGATCTAAACTAAGTCTTTAGCTTGAAATTCTTTATCCTTCCATCCTTAGCCTTACCTCTCTAGCTTATTGGTAGCTTGGCTCAATTGCTTTACGACCTTCTGGTGCATTGCCTTGATGGCTTTTGACTTATTGACAGTTGATTGGTCTTCTTGTTGGCTTGGTAGTAGTGTTTGTTCCAGTGGAAGCTTAGGTAAATCTATATGTGACTTCAAATGAGGATTTTCTTATGATGCTATGTGAGGTCCTATTGTAGGTGGACTTTATTATGGTTAGGCACACATTCCAATCAGTTAGGTTCTAACCAATAGTAACTCTAAGTAGGGTTGTTTGTTAGTTTAAGGGTGGCAAGATGTTCTGAATAGCAGCTTTGCTCCCAATTGCTTCTAGAAGGTTCTCTAGAAGTAGTTCATGAATTTTGGATCTTGATCAAACACGATTATTCTGGGCACTCTATGGAGCTTAACAACCTCCTACAAGAAAAGAAAAGAGATAGTCGAAGCATCGTTAGTTTTAGAATAAGGAACAAAGTGTGCCTTGTTACTAAAATGGTCTATGACCACCATGATGGAGTCCTTCTCTAGGAACATTCTTGGTAGAACAATCATGAAATCTATACTTAGCTTAAACCATGGTTTGATTGGGATTGGCAAGGGTAGGTATTGTCTTTGTTCGGTTTGGCTCTTAACCCTTCTATAGGTAGCATACCTTTCTAGCACAACTTAGATGTCCTTTGTTATTTTTTGCCAAAAGAATCTAGAGGCTAACACCTCATGAGTTAGGTGCTTACCAAAATGTCTAGATAACCTTCCCCCATGTGCCTTGTATATTAGTTGCTCTTGTATAGAACTAGTCAGGATACATAATCTCCTCTTCCTAAATAAGTATTTGTACTCCTTGTGATAGTTGTCAAGTGTTCAACTATCTTTACACTAACATAAATTGTGTCAAAGTATGGATCCTTATTTTATAAGTCCTCGATCATAGAGAATTCGAGTAATGTGGTTTGCAGTTTAATTAAGAGGGAATGTTGTCTTGATAGGGCATTAGCTACTATACTGTTCTTACTGTTCTTGTACATGACAACTTAGGAAAATCCCTTCATGTACTTTAACCACTTTGCTCATCTCCTAGACAACTTAGGCTGGCTCATTAGGTATCTCAATGATTTGTAGTTTGTGTAGATTACAAATTCTCTAAGTAAAAAATAATGTTGCTAGACTATTAGAGCTTGGATCATGGAGTATAACTCTTTATCATACATAGAATAGTTGAGTGTGGCTCCTCTGAGCTTTTCACTAAAGTAGGCAATAGGTCGGCTTCCTTGCATCTGTATAGCTCCTACACCTAGTCCAGATGTATCACACTCTACTTCAAACACTTTGCTAACACTCAAAAGAGCTATGATAAGGACAATAGTTAGTTTTTCTTTCACCTCCTCAAAACTCCTCTACTCTTTCTCTCCTCACTTAAACTCAACATTTTTCTTTGATAGCTTGGTGAGCAAGGCTACAATAGTGTTGAAATTTCTTATAAATTGGTGATTGAATGATGCTAAGAAGTGAAAGCTTTGCATGTTGATAGAATAGGCTAGCATAAGCCATTCAGTAATTGGCTTCACCTTCTCATCATCAACTCGTATGCCACCACCGCTCACAATAAATCTTAGCAAGATTACTTTAGGTTAGTAGAAGTTACAATTCTTTAGATTGGCATAAAGCTTCTCAACTCGGAGTTTCGAGAAAATAGTTTGGAGATGCTCATTATGAGTCTCTAGGTCAAGACTGTAGACAAGAATATTATCGAAATACACAGCGACAAACTTTCTAATGAGTTCTTGGAGTACATGGTTCATTAGTCTCTTGAACATACTCAACACATTTGACAACATAAGGGAATCACAAGCCATTCATACAATCTATGGCGTGTTTTAAACACAGTCTTCCACTTGTTTGCTTCCCATATCCTAATTTGATGATATTCGGACTTCAAATCAATCTTTGAAAAGATTCTTGCTCCATGCAACTTATCGAGCATGTCATCTAGCCTAGGTATAGGGTACCTATACTTGATGGTGATTCAGTTAACAGTTCGGCTATCTATACACATCTTCCACATGCCATCCTTCTTTAGCACCAACAGAGATGGTATGGTACATGGGCTTAGGGACTCTTAGATATGCCTTCTCTTTACTAATTTATCTACTTACCTTTACAACTCAGCAGCTTGTTCTAGATTCAACCTATATGCAGGCTTGTTCGGTAGTACGGCTCTTCACTATAAGTCTTTGTCATGTTTGATTCCCTTGATTAGGGGTAAGCCTTTTGGCAACTCACCAGGGAATAGGTTAGCAAACCCATCTAATAAGGCTTTCAACTTGGCAAGTAACAAATCCTCATTTAATTCTTTCATCTTAAGTAATGTTCTAACCAGCAGATAGGTTGGCTCTTCTGGCTTCATCTCTCTCTTCATCTTAGCTTAGGTCTCTATTAATGTCTCCTTCTTCAAAACTTGGTTCAATTAAGCCTGTGTAGTTTTAACCTACTCAGTAGTCATAAGGTTAAGCTTAACGTTATCGTCCTTGTGGTCTAATGAACATGTGCTCTTCCTTCCATTGTAAATCACATTCCAATCAAACATCCATAGTTGTCTAAGAAGAATATAAGACGTACTCATAGGTAACATATCATAAAGTACTTCATTTTGATAGTTTCCAATATTGATCGACACTGATACTTACTTATTCACTTTTTTTGTCACTAAGCCAATGTAGCTTGTAGGGTTCAGGGTAGGGTTAAGTCGAAACATCAATTACTAGACCATGAATGCATATGTCACATTGCTGCAGCTACAGTAGTCATTATGAACAATAAGTGCCCATAAAGACCCATAAGCTTTACGATCAATGTGGAATAGGTTCTTGCATTGCTCATCCTATGGTACAGGACTCATATTCATAGCTCTTCTTAACACTAAGGTTGTAGGCATAAAGTTTCCCTTTTTACTAAATATGATCTCCTCCTCCTTAGATTGTTTAGTGTATTCAGATTCTTTCAGCTCTTCAATCTCCTCATCTATACTATCGACTTCAATGGTCGGTACCTCTCCTTTGATTATCATCACTAGTTTATTCAAACATTGTACAACCATGTGCTTGAATCCTTGGCATTTAAGGCATTTGATCTCACTAATCTTCCAATTAGAGTTTTGTCCCTTCTCAAACTTCCTTGAAGCCTCTTTATCATTTGTTGGGGTAATTGGAGTTGGTTAGATATCACTTGTTCAGCTTGGTTCCAATTGTATAGGTCTGCTCGAAATAGGCCAACTAGTAGGAGCTTAATTAGTGGGGTTTCGGAATCGACTCATTCGCTGTTGCTCAATCCTCTAGGTAGCTTAGATAGCTTCATCAAGTGAACCAATATCTATAGTTTCCAAAATATCTGTCATATCTCAGCTTGGCTTGGAATGCATCATAACATAGAATACTTGTTAAAAACTAACTTAACCTACTCATTCATCAAAATAAAACTTTATTTATATGATAATAGGGTTGCTATATTGGAGTTCAATTGGATATTTAGTTCAACTTATTTGTATAGCTTAATATTTATGTCAAAACATGAACAATCCTTTTCTTTTGTCATCTTCAAAATAGTAAGATTCCCAACTTAGTATGGGTTCCATCCAAAAGTCACTGACTTTGACTTACACTCTTGATATATATCCCCTATAGTATTAAGCCCTTTATAATGTTGTAACTTAAGGATAAACATTTTATCCCTTTAGCTATTGAAGCTGAGTAATAGTGGATAACAAACAATATAATATAGGTAATATCACAACTGAAATAGTTCAATCATAACCAATATGTTCAACTTCACAAATACATTAGCCCAACTAGGCATTTATTGCTAGCAATGTAGCATGCTATGCTCATGCATGTCGCTTGCATTGGTATTGATATCATATGCCCATCTAATATCCTCATGTAGTTAGCTGACATAGCCAAGCATCTAGATATAATGTTTAGGAACTTAGGGCAACAAGGAGCTACTTGGGAGTAGGACCCCCAACCAAATTGGACTACACATTATAGTCTATCAAATCAAAAAGACAACAAGGAGCTACTTAAGAGTAGGACCCCCAACTTTGTTTTACAAAATTAGACTATATATTGTAGTTTACTAAATTAGATTATCAAAATAGTCAAGATGTTCCAGCAATGAGAATCTATATACTTCAAAAAACTAAGTTCATAACGCCATGATTTTTCTTGATCACTTGGAAGCCTCATTCTGAAAATTCTAACCTATAGGTCCTTTTTGTGCTATGCTATGCCATGATATACAACAACAACTCAAATATATCATTCCACATAATCAGTCTTTAAGTTTGTTCAACTTAGTTATCTAATTCTAGTTTTCGAACTCTCCCTAGTAAAAATCTAGTATTGCACTTAGCGTTCACTTAGGTGAACATCAAGAAGATTGGGTTAACATTCACTCAACTTTTCTAGTTAGTACAATCATTCATAAGTACTGGATTAACACCCAACATAGTAGCATAACAGTCTAACCAAGACATAGTCACCATCATTCAAAATCACTACATTAGTATCCATTATAGTAGCATGTTAGTTTACCAAAGATATAACCATATCAAATCAATACAACATCAAATAGTATGCAGTGTTATGAGAAGCAATATATCTACTCTAAGCATAGGTTAGATCCACTTATCTAGGCTTACTAATAGTACAAAATCCTAAACTTCAAAACGTGGCCCTTCCTTACTTATCATACTTATGAAAATATAAACATAGTCTTTAAGTCAAGTATGGGTTGAACCCAAACTCTTATAAACTTTCATTATTGTGTTTTTAAACTTTATTTATTCATTCCTTATCTAATTTTAGTAAACTTTATATCATCACGATCATTATTTCAAGTACTTATTAATATATCTTAAGAATTAAATTAATCAATATTGTTAAAAGCCTAAAAATACCCTTTCTTACTGCTGACTCGACCGTATGTTATCGTAACTCCATAATTAACTCGAGTAAATTTCAGTTGTAAACTAAAAACCTAAAAAATTGTATTGTCGAAACTTGAACAACATCTATTTTATACCTAAAATACTAATCTTGCACTATCTTATCAATTATCATAATAGTATTATTTACTATTTTACATATTAAGTCAATATATAAGCTTATATTAGGAAAATACATGTTAAATTGTATATGAGCCCGATTAATTTTATGAAAAATCCTATAGACTCACAAAAATATGTAATTTAATTATTGACCATCAATTGCACTAAATTAGCTATTATCTATTTTTACGAAAATAGTGGTTTTAACTTGAAATTACTAAAAATTAGGAAAAGTAAAAAAATTTATGTATGAGACAAAAATTAAGTGTTCCAAATATCTTTATAAACCTTTAAAAGTCAAAACATATAGGGCTCATTCATTAATTTTATCAAAAACTAATTATTTCAACAATTTAGTAAAATTGGTAGTTTTATCTGAAAGAGTTATAAAAAATAGTAAACATGCTTATTTTAAGAAAATGATTTTACTAGGATACTTGATTTAACTTTTCTAGCCTTATCTATGAAGTTTGAATTAAAGCCGATAACATTGCTCGGTGCCTTAAATTTAGGGGTTTGGATTCTAGGGTCATTGTGTTTACTTGAAATCTTAGGGAATTACAATATCTCTAATCTCATATTTTAACTCGCTAATGAATTGAGATATTGTTTGGTGTTTAGGCCCTACAACTTTGCAATGAATCATTAGCCTTTGAAATTCCTTCACATACGCATCAACATTAGATCCTCCTTACCTTAGCTCTTGCTATCTCTTAATGGCATCTTATAGGTAGTAGTTTGGAACGAATCTCCTCGTCATTGTTCTCTTCATTTCATCTTAATTCCTAATCTCAGGCTCTCCTTCTTTTCTTTAGGTGGCTTGCAAATTCTTCCACCATAAAGGAACATAACCAATAAACTCTATTACGACAAGCCTAACCTTAGCTTTTTCAGGCACTTCATGACAATCAAATTACTTCTCTATCTTATCTACCTAATCTATGAAGTCCTTAGCATCACTACTTCTAGAAAAACAAGGGATCTGCGTCCTCAGTCCTTTTGCTCTAGGAGCTCGGATATTCTTGTCCTCAAGCTCATAATACTCTTCATCTTCCTC
Source organism: Lumnitzera littorea (assembly GCA_024138015.1). Classification (NCBI taxonomy): domain Eukaryota; kingdom Viridiplantae; phylum Streptophyta; class Magnoliopsida; order Myrtales; family Combretaceae; genus Lumnitzera; species Lumnitzera littorea. The sequence continues at coordinate 63,424,161 of JAMXBB010000004.1, read as the reverse complement.
ACTTATCTCCTCATCCTCCTCTTCAATCTCTTCTAATGCGAGTCTACATTGAGCGACTATGTCTATTACTTTAGCTCGAGGTAGTTGAACTGGGAAATTAGCTCATCCTTGTTGACCATTGCCTCTCTTAGGTAGCTCATTGGTTCGACCTCTATAGGGGTCATTTCTAGCTTACTACTTATCCTCATTTATGGTAGTTACCAAACTAGTCACAAGGTCAGTAAGCCTATCTAGTTGCTCGTCTACAAATTGGGGAATGAAACTCCCTTATTGACTTTAGCCATTACAAGCACTACTCTCTTAGTTACCTAGGGTTCCTTGAATACTAGAGTCGAACATTGTTGCATTGCTTCAATATGTTCACAACTAAAACACACTTCGAAAGTCCTCCTTTGAACAAGAATGAATAGCACTAGCACACCAACAATTACCACAACAATAGTAATATTATGCTACTCAATAGCGAAAATGCTAATCATGCATACTTTATTTTATGAACACAAAATAGGGGAAAATAGAGCAATGAATACCCTTAACTTAACACACTACTCCAACACTAACTATAACCATGTACAGCTCCTTCAACACGACGTTAGTCTCAGCTTACTAACTTTACACATAGTACACTAAAGGGATTACTCATAAACATAAATTACTAGAAGCTTACTCAAATGTAGCCAAGCTTTGTACCAATATGATACGGGTTGTTGGGAAGGTTGACACATGGCTATCGATATCATGCGAACTTGGGGGAGGGGGATCTGAATCTCAAGATGGCTTGAAAGCTAAATGGAAGTTGAGGTTTGAGTAGTCGTTTTCGTACATCGAAGGTAGATATGATGTACAAATGCTTTACATGAACTCAAACTATACTTGATGTGATGCACATGTATAATGCAAGGTTGCTTGCCACTAGTCTATGCTCAATGGCTTAGATAAGAGCTCTTTAAGAACTCGGTTCCTAACAAGAAAACTCATGCTCATGAAGGTAGTAAAAGAGGGGAATATGTCTGGAATTCAATGTTACTTACTTGCGGCTATTATAAGTTATTAGTATTTATATGACCCAATTAGGATAAGTCTTAAGTTTATGTAAGTTACAAAAAAGATTCATACTACAAAAGGAAAGAGGAATAAATTACAATAGTAAAGTTGTAAACGGGCAAAAAGGATATTTTAGGTATAAAAAGGATCAGTATGGATGTTAGAAAATGGGGAACATGTTAGCTACCTATTTTATGGTCCTAATGATACTGCTTTATTGAGCATAGTTGATTCTAGGTAGAGTAATTCGGGTAGGTTGCTCAACAACTCGGCAGATTGGTTATTTAAGGCTTTAGAAGGGTTGGTCCAATGGGCAATCATTCTTTTGATCAACCTCGATTGGTAGGCTTGGAATTGGGGTAGCTTAGCTTTTGTTATTTGTCATCTTGGTAGCAAGTAGATTCATTACTTGGCTTTAGACTGGTGTAACATAGAGGGGTTGGCTTGGCAATAGTTCAAACACCTCAAGGGTCCTTATAATGAGATAGAGAGAGGTTGGAATGGGATTGCTCTGTAGGTCAGGGTAGATAAAGCATTGCTCTTTAAGGTTCAACTCCCCTAAGACAACTTGACGAACCATATAGGCAAGTCGCTAAGCTCAGGAGTGGCTAATTAGTCCATAATCCCTATTGGTGCGCATCTCATCTCATCTTAGGCTAATAGAACGTCGCATTCGATAGCCAAGCATCCTTTTCTCTCTAATGTGCCTATAAAGTCCTCTATTATGAGCTTCTCTCATAGAACAGGTTGGTACATAGAACTTGCCACCACAAAATAAATATCCATCCTCTAAATGATATTTTTCCACTATCTTCCCTTCTCCAAAACATCCATATATGGGACCAAAATGAGGGTTATGTAGATATTGTTCCTTTATGTTCACAAACCCTAAAAGTCTAGTTTGTATCTCAGTTAAAAGTGTGTGTCTCCTTGAAAAGGTATCAACAACCATGTTAGCCTTGCCTTACTTATACTTGATGATATAATTAAATCCTTTTAGGAACTCTACCTATCGAGCTTGGCACTTAGAGAGCTTCAATTGGCTCCACAGGTATCTCAAGGATTCATGATCGGTATATGACAAATTCTTTTAGCAAGAGATAATGTTGCCATACATGAAGAGCCCAAATCAATACCAAGATTTTTTTTGTCATATATGGAATAGTTCAATTATGCCCCTTTGAGCTTCTCATTATGATAGGCAATAGGTCAGCCTTCTTGCATCAATACAACTCTGATACCAACACTTGATGCATTGCATTCAAGCTTAAATACTTTCTTGAAGTTAGGCAAAGCTAAGACTGAGGCAAAGGTCAATTGCTCTCTTTCACTTGAACAAAGCTTCTCTCCTCTTTCTCTACCCACTTGAACTCTACGTTCTTCCTTGTTAGCTCGATAAGGGATGTAACTATTGAACTGAAACCCTGAATAAATTGACAATAAAAGGAAGCTAATCCATGGAAGCTTCTTACTTCGGCATAAGAAGATGGGGTTGACTACTTAACAATGACTCGAACTTTCTCCTCATTGATTCTCAATCTTTCCCTGCTTATGACATATCCAAGGAAGATTAGTTCTTTTGGGTAGAAACAACGCTTCTTCTAATTTCCAAACAACTTCTCTACTCAGAAAACATTAAAAATATCTCAGAGATGATCATTATGATATAGCAGATTGATACTATAGATAAGGATATCATCAAAGTAGACTACAACACATCTTTCAATCAAATCTCTTAAGACATGATTCATTAGTCTCATGAAAGTACTTGGGGCATATGATAACTTGAAAGGCATCACCATCCACTTATACAAACCATCTCGAGTTTTCAATGTAGTTTTCCACTTAACTCCTTACCTCATATGAATTTGGCGGTAACCTAACTTCATGTCAATCTTGCTGAAGACTCTAGCACCACCTAATTTGTCTAGCATATCATTCAGCCTTTAAATGGGATATTTGTAGTTGATTGTGATTTTATTCATAACTTTACTATCTACACACATTCGCCAAGTACCATCTTTCTTTGGCACGAGTAATGTAGGTACAACACAAAGGCTAAGACTCTCCCTTACAAATCCCTTCTCTAACAATTTGTTGACTTATCTTTCGAGCTCAACCGTTTGCTCGGGATTCATCAGTTAAGTAGGCTTGTTTAGTAAGGTAACAATGGGTATTAAGTTAATATAGTGTTTAATTCCTTGGAAAGGGGGTAAGCCTTCATGAAACTGCTTGGAAATAGGTTAGCATATGCATCCAATAGCTCTTGGATCTCCTTAGTTAGCTCAACTCGCTCCCTCAACTCTGGCATTCTTTGGACACATAAGAAGGTCAGCATATCATACTTAATAGTTGCTTGGAGCACAAAATGGCTGAGAACTAAGGCCTTCTTCGATCTTTAAGCTAATTTTGCTTATAGTTTGCTCACTTGGCTGGTCGTTATTAGGTTTAAGGTGATCCTTCTCCCATCTTTCTCAAAGACATACGCGTTCTAAAACCCATCATGGATGACTCTATAGTCAAATAGCTAGGGTCATCCCAATAGCACATGGGATGTGCATACATAGGTAACACATCATAGAAAATCTCATCAGAATAGTTCCCTATTGAGATTGGCAACAACATTTACTGAGAAACATACAGGGCTCCCTTCTTATTCAACCAGTGTAACTTGTACGACTTTAGATGTGATAAGGTTAACAATTTAAGCCTTTGCACTAGGCTAGTAGACATAATATTGGTACAACTCCCACTGTCTTCAATAAGTGTACATACTTGCTTGTTCACCTTGCATATAATATGAAACAAGTTCTCACATTACTCCTCCTCGGCAAGGGTTTTAATGCTTAAGGCTCGTTAGACTTCTAAGGTCAACTTGTCCAAGTCATTGGCATACACTTGCTCCTTAACAAGCTCTTTGTATTCCATAGCATACTCCTTTAGTTTAGCCTCCTCCTTAGGTTCTTCATCCACGCTATCTACTTTTATCTTTGGAGCATCTGCTTTGATGATCATAGTTTTCTATTCGGACATTAGGCGGCCATGTGACCAAAACCTTGACATTTAAAACACTTGATTTAGCTTATCTTCCTTTCAAATCCTTGTCCATTCTCAAATGTTCTCTAGGGCACCTCTTAGTTGGTAGAGCGATCCTTTTGCTTAGTCATAACATCAGTTCTCTTACTAGACTCAATACTTTGTAGGGGTCAGTTGCTAATAAAGGCATATTTAACTCATATTTTAGTGTGTGGATTAGATTGAATTATTATTGATTTTTTAGAAATCATTAAGAAATGGCACTTAAGTATTTTCATTTGAATATTTTGGGTCTCAGAGGATTCAAAGTGGAAATACGATCAATTTAGAGGAGTTTTATGAAAACAAAGGAAGCTCGAATCAATACGTAACACTTAGGAATTGAAGGCAACCAGCCTTAGGCTGACCTATACTCTACGCTGGCGGCTTTTCAACTCAGTACCGCTAGCCTTCATGGCCAGCCTTGAATGAAAAAGAACCAATAGAAAGATAACCTTTGTTTTCTCTATAAATAGTTGAACGATTGATATTTTAGATGACTTTTACATCTTTCTTTTGCTTGGAGAGTCTTAGAAGAAGTTAGGTTTTATTTTAGAAGAGTTTATCTTTTGAAATTTTGTGGATCATTGAGAAGACTTTGCTCTTGCTATGGAGATCATCCTTGGACTTTGCAATTGAAGTTTCTTTATCATAATTTCAGAATTGGTCATTTCTATCCTATTTCTATTTATGCAATTCTATGATTTGCTCTTATTTCTAATTATGAACTTCTTTACAAATTCTATTGTTATACGTGCTTTTATTTTAATTTCCATGGCTAGCTAAGTTTTAATTATAGGAATTGATGAAACCTTAGATAGCTAAGATGATAATTGTAGTCATGTTATAGGCTTAATAGATGTACAATTAATTTATAATTGCAATTTCTATGATTTTAATTGTAATTTTCTATTGGTTATAATTGTTAGAAACATTATTGATATGGGAGTTGATATATGGCTTGTTAGAAATTCTTGATTAAACTAATTAGCTAATGCGGGAGTGGCGTTAATTAGATTAATACAAAATTATCCAGGGATTAATACGATGTCTTAAGTTAATTATTTGCTAAGACATTAGGGATACTTAATTTAGAGCATTAGTTAATTATAGCATCGGGAGATGTATGATTGTAATTTAAAGTCTACTGTTAATTGGAGATGCGGGAGCTGACTAATTAATTAGAGGTTTAATTCCTTAATTTCAAGACATGGTGATTTTATTTGAATGACTGTATGACTATTAATCTATATAATATGATGATAATTTGATTTACATAACTAGGGTGGATTCTATTTTTCCTACATTCTCAATTGATTGCTTCATTTTAGATATATTAACATAATTTTCTTTTTGACAATTTTAGGTTAATTAGAATTTAGTTAATTGACAATTCAATCTTGATTGCTTAAATATTGATAAGAGCTATCATAGGTTTAGTAATTTTATAGTCCTCGAGGGATTGACAACCTTACTCACTCTTTATTACTTGATTCCGACCCAGTATACTTGTTGGAGTATTTGCGATATTTTTATATACATATTTTGAGTGGATCAGTTGCTACCATAGGTAGGTCAGCTTTCGCAAATAGGTTGACTCATTGGAGGTTAGGTTGGTCTATTCCTCTTCGTCCTTTCCACATGCTGAGCTATCTTTATAGCCTCATCTAAGGTGATAAAATGTTGTAGCTTGTCTACAACTCGAATCTCTACTCTCAATCTAGTAAAAAGTTTAGACACTGTTTGGGTTAATGGTTTATTGACTATATAATGGATCATAAGCATTTAGAGTTCTCTCATGCACTCATCAATAATTCAGTTTCCTTGTCTCAGTTCTTGAAACCGAGCAAAAGTGTCTTATAAATAGGTATCTAATACAAATTTGGCTCTATAGACTCTTTTCATCTTAGGTTAAGTACCAACTTCTTTGTATCCATCTCGTCTCCTCATGGTTTGAACGCTTCTCTACTACATTGTAGCATATATTGAGAACTCTACAGTAGTAGTCCTTACCTTCTCACAATCTTCATATAAATTATAGTCAAAAACTCGTTCTACCTTTTCTTCTTATTTCTGATAGTCATCGGCATCCCTACAATCATTGAAGCTCGGAATTTGAAGCTTAACATGGTCAACAACTCGAGCTACTTGTGGTCTATCTTCCACTTCATTATACTCTTCTTTAGGTTCCTCATCTAGCTTACTTAGTATTGTTGGTGATTTTTGGGAGTTAGATATGTCTTGTAAAGACAAGAAAATTCCTTGGTACCTAGGCTAGTCCGGTACGGCTACTTCGATGTCTAAGTCAGTAAGCAGGATTAAGGAAAGTAAAGTAAGTGATTAAGAGTTATTAGATATCCTTATAGAGTCTCTTTCTCATATTTACAGGGGACTTATCGTATCTAAAGTAGCAGTTATTGGAATAACTATTGGGATATGTAGAAGCCTCTTGATTAGACACCTTCCCTGAAATGTAGAGAGAGTAGTCAGTTCTATAATATAACCATGCTTGCAATAATTGTTCGTGCCATGAATTGGAATTCAAATCAGGAATAGATCTGTGTTGTTTGGTAGAATGCCAAAAATGTCAATTACTTGGCTAGGTGTCGAGAATATGGATTACTTGGCTTATCGGCAGTCAAATGTAAGCATAAGTTAAGCTTTTAGCTATCACTGCTTACCAAATCGAGTAGACAAAAATTGACTATCAACATTTGCCCCCCTACTCCTATATTTGAGAATTCGACAAAGGGAGTAACATGTAGTATACTGGAGGCCGAATGAGGTGGGAAGGAAGATGGATCGTACCCTAATCGAAGAGTTGTGCCACTATTAAATCAATGCATCATTACTATTAGAAACAAATTTGCAGTTACGAGGGTGAATTGTTCGTATTTAAAGGACTATTCACAATGAAAATACATTTCTCTAGTTGTACCTCCAAAATTTCATTTGCTTTCTCATCTTCACACTCATATTTTTCAACTTCTACAATATCATTTTTCATAATCATTCAGGTATGGTGCATAACATAGTCTGTCGACTTCTCTTCTTTGATTCTGAAGCAACAAAAACCAAAGCCAGTTTTCCACTTCAAATAAGGAACGAGATGGCATGTTCCTTTGGTAGCTCGACCGATAGTGTTGAGGAAAGGTAAGATAAACTCACTCAGATTAACACTTTTGCAATGGAAAATTATCTCGAGGATAAACAAGGGAGAACTTCGGTGAAATATCTATATAACAATATAGCTTACTTCCATGACTCTCCAAATGGAACTACCAGTGCCATCGATAGAGTTCTTGTCATGAACTACAAAAGATATTGGCAACACCTTCCTAGATCGTGGAATCTTAGGAGGCTGAGAGAGGAGGAATGGGTATGTTTCCTAAGGGAGCGCAAATTCCACATATACTTGAAATATTCAGATTTTAGGTTGCGCTTCCCTTCCTTGGCATTTGTGAAAGGCTTCTTCAACTACTTTCGAGTCACGCTGAGTATGTTCTCACCAAACATATACTAGCTTCTAGTGGCTTTTGAGATAGTATGTGAAGAAGTCAAAGTCAAGGCTACACCTCAACTGTTCCAATATTTCTTTACAATTAGGAGGCAACCTATGGGTGGTACTTTGCTACCACGAGGTATAGGCATTAGTTCATGGATGGGTTAGAGTCTAAGATCCATAAGTGGCATGACAAATTCATTTCAATAGTGTTTGATGAGGAGTTAGACTTCTAGACTCAATGGATCGAACCAATCCACACAAAAGATATAGAACTGATGTTGAATGATGTCGTAGCAACGAAGAAAATTCAAGAGAGGAGGAGGAACAAAATGTTCTTTTGGGATGCCGAGAGGATTATATGGCATTATGAAAGTAAAGAGCCCATCTTTTCCGAAAAGGAAGGTACAATAAAGAGTAACCATCGTGCCATGTATAGTTACATGAAGAAAGCCATTCTCGTAACTTGGGGGGAGAATTGTTGCCTTTGAGCATTACTCGGTATGGAGAATATAAGCTTATTCTTTTTCCTTATGTTTATTTTAATGCATTTACTTTATGTTGCAGATATGGGTACCGGTAAGGTAAACCTTACCAAGCTATTGGCCCAGGCTAAGGCCAAAAAATCAAAAGCTGATAAGAGGGCTGCCATCATAGCCACTACTCCTCGACCTACTGCCATGAAGAAAATGGCAAAGGAGGACATAGCAAAGTAGGCAGTTGCACAAAAGAAAAACTCCTAATCAGTTGAGAAGCGGAAGGTGGGTGAGAAGTGTGCCAACAAAGGTCACTCACTCTAGGGAGCCTCCAATTGAAAATATTTAACCTATTGTGGAATCGAAAAAGGGTGATCAAGAGACATAACCCCACAATGAGGCCAAAGATGCTACTATTGCCGAAGTGTCATCATTAGGTTGTGGCGGTGCTGAGTATTGATAAGAGACCGGGGAAGGAACTCATCAGCCAACCACCTGCCAAAAAGTCTAAGGGTTTGGATGAAAAGATGAAGGAGGCAATGCCGAATTCGTCACCAATAAGGAGGTAGGCGAGTACTTCATCCCGTATTGGAACAATAACATTTTGGATATCAACTCGGCCTTGGGAGATAGAACAAAATCTTTAGCCTTAACAAAAGGAATTATTCTTCTGAAGGACAAAGATATTGCCAGGAAACATGTCGATAGCATTGACGGTTGCAATAAGGCTCATATCACGGCCAAGTTGTATGACGTGAGTATCCATATCTATTTTCAACTATCGAATTCACTAAGTTGATGATATTCCTTCTCTTTTTCAGATGAGTAACCACATTCTGACGGTTTTGGATGAAGCCGATAAGGAAACTAAGAAGGTAAGATCTATAGTCATCTTCATGTATTCTATCAAGTCACTTCCATTACTCATCATATTAAATGAAATTGTTGTAGAAAATCGAGGATGCATATAATGCATCTAAAGCCCAGACTACTACTATCGAGAATGCAAGGATAAGGGTTGAGATGGAGGTAAGGAAGCTCTAAGAAGACCTTACTATCGAAAAGTTAGCACATACCTTAGCTACCATGGAAGTCTCTAGCTTGAAGGCTAAGATTGAGGAGTGATATAAAGAGTCCGAAGGCCTAAATGAGGAGCTATAGAAGAAGATGGAAGAGTGCTAGGGGGTAGGCAAAACTCTTTATGTGATGAGTGATGAAGAAGATTAGCTCAAAATGCAGATTAAAGAGTTAGAGACCAATAACTTGAACTTATAAAGTCGTGTTGCTGAGATGGAGGAGGCTATAAGGAGAGGACCATTAGTAGAAGAGGCTTTTGAAATAGTCACTCTTAGTCGGTAATAGAAGAGACTTCTATGGAGGAAGTTGTTTAAAGGGGTTTAGGCAGTAAGAGATGAGATCTTGAAGCTTTACCTTGATTACAATCTCTCTTACCTTAACTTCATCGACATTGACGACAAAATTAGTAGCGTCGACGAATATGATGACAATGAGGCAATTGTTGAGATAGTTATGATGGCTAATGATGAAGCTCATGTAGAGGATCTAAGGAAAGATGATGAACATTTATCAAAAGAAATCCCCTATATGCAGAAAGAAAAATCTACCGGCTCTAAGACCTATAGTTCTGAGAAAGAAGTTCACTCGAAGAAAGCCCTAGCCTCCAATCCAAAAATTACTTCTACTGACTCTAAGAGTAAGCCATAGGATTTTCTTTATATTCATTGTACATCCCGTTCTCTCATGTTACTGTTAAATGAAATATCTTTCATATAATAGGCCGAGTATTTGTAACTATATTGTTGAATGAAATCTTTCATATCACCGTCTCCAGAACGTTTTATTTCATGCATTGCGTTTTCTTGGCATGTATGATATAGGTGTTTTATTTCACACATTCTTATTCGTTAGTACATTTTATTTCACACGCTAAGTATTTCTAGTATATTTTATTTCACATACCTAATTGTTTCTCGATATGTTTTATTTCATATACCCAATTTGTACATCTTCATAGACAATGTTTGTTAGCCATTTGAGATGTGGATTAGCTACATTACTTAGCTGTAAAATTAATTTATGCAGTTTGTTAATCGCAATAGGCTAGAACATACACCAATTCATTTTCTGTATAGTCTAAAACTCTTTAACTTGGCAACCATAAAAAGGATAAGAAACATAATAAGATTTCAAACATAATTCTCATTAAGAAGTATTGTGGTCTTACAAGTAAGTAGGCTATCACCTTACAAAAAGATGGAGACAACATCATCCAAACAATCAATTGAAATATAATTTCAAATTCTTGGCGTTCCATGCTCTAGGGATCATGGATCCATTTAACCTTTCTAGTTAATAGGCCCCCTCCTAATGGCTTTTTGGAACCTGACAAGATCCTCCTAATTTGCGCCGAGCTTCCCTTAACTCACTTGAACACCAGTAGCTTCCGTCTTTTAGCAAACTAAATCTTAAGGTTGAAAAACCTTGTGTCTAATTGTAATACCTTGTTGCTCGGTGTTGGTATGTTATAACCCTAGCTCTTGTAATATTTCTAATCTCATCAATAGTGTCTAAATTTGCCATTAATCCAACTTAAATAACCATCACGTCAAAGTTTTGTGTTTGTAGATTAGGAAAATCCAACTCAATCGGTAACACGGCTTTCGTGTTCTATAGGTGGTTCGGTACCCCCATAGGACATTTGGTAGTTCATCGGCCTATTTCCCTTAAACTTGAACTACTTTCCTTCTTAGGCCATGCAAGATGATCTTGTTTACAACTTTAACATATCCATTCATTTGAGGGTATGCTACAGACGTATAGTTAAGGTGAATACCATACTTCTCGTAGAATACTCAGAACTTATTATTGTCAAACTGAGAGCTGTTATCCATAATTATCATGTAAGGAACTTCGAATCTTGATATGATGGAACTGAAAACAAATGCTTCCACTTTTTGCTTAGTGATCTTCACTATTGCCTTGGCCTTTACCCATTTGGTAAAGTAATCCATAGCAACAATGATGAATTTTCACTAGGCAATAGATTTCAGAAAGGGTTCGAGAATGTCTAACCCTTATTGGGCAAAAGGCCAAGGGCTAGATAGGCTATATAACTTAGTTGTAGGTACATTACTCGATGACTTGTGCTTCTAGCACTGTGGTTAATACTAGACAACTTCCTTTGCATCATCTCTCATGGTTAGCCAATAATAGCTAAGCCGTAGTGCTTAAACATACAGTATCTGTACTTTAACGTGGTTATTACATACACTACCATATAGCTCGGATAACACCCTTTGGGCATCTCTTAGAGGAAGGCATCGAAGATAGGGTTATGATGTGCTGCGTTTGTACATTTAATTATCAATTAGCATGTACTTTGAGGCTTGGTAGACCAATTTTCACACTACTTTCTTGTCATCAAAGAGAGTATCGTCTCTTAAGTAATCTATTATGGGATCCATCCAAGATTCTTCTTTTAGGCAAGGAGCCATTTCATAGCTCTACGAAAGAGTAGATAAACTTTTCTATGGAAGAAATTTGACAAAAAGTTTGTTGCTCAAGTTAGGGAATGTTATACTGGCTAATTTTAATAGCTTGTTGACAGTTATGTTCTTACTTCTCAAAATCTTGTAGATAGAAAAAGATTGAAATTCTTTTACAAGCATTCGTAACACCAATAGGTACTTACTCATCTCTTCCTCCCTTACCACATAACTTCCTATGACCTGATTCACTACCAATTGTGAATCAAAGAACACTTTAAGTTTCTTAACACCAATTTCTTTTACTAGTTTTAGTCCGGCAATCAAAGCTTCATACTCTACTTCATTGTTGCCAGTCGGGAATCCAAATTATAAAGCATAATGAACTTTAACATTATGGGGGCCTTGAAGAACAAGGCCTGTACCACTTCCTTCTCTTGTCGGAGAATCATCTACATAAAGTAACTAGATAGGTTTTTCGGTAAACTCCATACTATCCTCCTCACCAATGAACTTGGCTACAAAGTCTGCCAGCACTTGAGCTTTTAGTGCTATTTTGGGTTTATATTGTATGCCATGGGCACTTAGCTCTAGGGCATATTTCATTTTCCTCTTAGAGGAGTCAAGTCATTGCAATGCTTACCGCAATGGTTGATCAGTGAACACTATGGTCTGGTGAGCCTCAAAGTACAGCTTTAATTTCCTTATCGAGAGAACCACTGCTAAAACAAATTTCTCAATTTTTATGTACCGAAGCTTTGGCCCTTGCAAAACATGACTCACATAATAAATGGGTCGATGCTCTCTGCCATCAATTTGGACCAATATAGAAGAAAGAACTCGGCAGCTAACCGATATATATAAATATAGGCTCTCCCTTGAGATGGGAGTCAAAAGTATGGGAGGTGATGCAAGGAATTCTTTTAAATCGTTGAAAGCTCTTTTGCAATCATCGAACCATTTGAATTTTTTCGGATTCTTTGAGATTTTAAAGAATTTTGTGCACCTATCTGCACTTCCCAACACAAATATGTTGAGGGTGGTTATTCGCCCAACGAGTTCCTGCATTTCCTTGACTGTGTGAGGGGATTTCATGTTCCTTATCACCCCAATCTTTCTTGGGTTAGCCTAGATGCCACACCAAGTAACCATATATCTTAAAAATTTTCTTGATATTACACCAAAGATGCACTTCTGTGGATTGATTTTCATGTTGTATCCCCTTAGTGTAGCAAATGTCTCCTTAAGGTCGGTAAGATGCCAATCTTCCTTCACATTCTTTACAATCATGTCGTTGACGTATACTTCGACATTTTTGTGTATTTGAGGTTTGAACATTTTAATAACAAGTCTTTGGTAGGTTACACTGGTGTTTTTCAGCTTAAAGGGCATTACCATGTAGCAATACATTCCAAAATTAATAACAAAAGACGTATGGACTTTATCCTCCTTGTCCATCTTGATTTGGTTGTATCTAGACAAAGCATCCATAAAAGAAAGTAATACATATCCAATAGTTGCATCTACCATCTGATCGATTTTCGACAGTGGGAAACAATCCTTAGGACATGTTTTGTTGAGATCCATGAAGTCTATGTACACTCACCACTTGCCGTTAGACTTCTTAACTAGCACATAATTGGCTAACCAAGTTAGACAAGACTCTTTCCAGATAAATCCTGTCTTCAATAACTTCTGGACTTCTTCTTCTATTGTTGCTTGTCTCTTTGGTGTAAAATGCCTTTTCTTTTGTTAGATCACCTTTACACTCGGATCAATCTGGAGCTTGTGTACCATAAGATCTCTCAGGATATTCAGCATGTCCGAAGGGGACTACATAAAGATATCAGCATTAGATTGCAAGAAGTTAATCAGACTTTGCTAAATATCTACTAACAAGGGTTTCCTTATCCTCATTATTTTCCTAGGGGTCATCTCCCTAAAAAATTTCCTCAGTATCACTCTTGACATTCTTTATGTCGATCAACTTGCCTTCTAAATAGGTTTCTACTTGAAATACCTCTTCTCATCTCAAGGCCCTTATATATAAGAACCTTGCTTGTTGCTGATCCCCTTTACACATGCCAACTCCTGTAAGAGTAGGGAACTTGGTTTTAAGATATGCAGTTAAAGGGGCAATGCCAAATAGATGCTGACATGACCGTCCTATTATCATGTTGTATGGAGGCTAACATTTGACGATGAGGAAGTCCACTTTATCCTTTGCAATGTGCTCGTCATTGCTGATCTGTATCGGTAAAGAAATTACTCTAACTACTTGGATTAGTTGATTGTTTCAAGCGTACAGATCATACTTCTAAGATCTTAATTACACTTTGATCTTGGGTCTCATCTGGTGGAATGCATGCTAAAAAATGATATTTGTTGAACTTCTTATGTTAACAAGAATCTTCCTAACCTTGAAGTTGGCGACTCTTGCATTGATAACAAGTGCGTCATCATGTAGCCTTTGGATGCCCTCAAAATCCTCCTCCATGAAAGAAATTGTGTTGTTGATCCTGACCTTCTTGCCTTGGATGTTATAGACATAATTTTTGGCATTTGTTAGGCTCAAATAGCTTGATTGGCCTATAGTAGGTCCACCGACAATGGTGTTGATCACTCCAATGCGTGCTCTATTAGACTTAACATCCTTTGCATCTCTCCTGTCTATAGTTAGTTAAGTATCATTCTCCTGTTCCTTATGTCTCCTCGAGGATGGTCTCTTGATACTTTCAACATCATGCACTAGGAATTTTCGTAGATGCCTACATTGAATCACACCCTCAATCACATTCTTGAGTTGGATGTACTCATCTGTATTGTAACCTTTGTTGTGGTGGATGTCATAGTACTTATTGGAATTTCTCCTTAAAGGATTTCCTCTCATTCTTTTCAACCACTGTAGAATGCCTCTCTACCTACGTACCTCCATCAATATGTTCAAAATTGGATGATTAATGGGTATGTGGGATGAAAATGTCGGAATCCTTAGTCTCTTTCTCTTGGCATTCGAACTATAATCATCATTTATGCTGAGTCTGTCCTTTGCACTTTTTCTCTTGTCATTTTTTTATCTCCTTTGTTCTAATCAACCTCTTACTGGGTCTTTATGTTATCCTCTCAATGGATGTATGAGGTAGCTTTAGCCTTAAACTTGGCTAAATTTTTCAGCTTGTTCTTTGTGAGAGACTTGAAAAAGTCTCCATGGGGCTTAACTCCATTAATTACAGTGTTGAAGGCTACACTCATAACCAATTTTGGGATTTAAATCATCTCGGCCATAAACTTGGTTAGGTAATCTTTGATTGACTTATCTGATTTTTGTTTGATTATGTTAAGGATTGAGGAGTCCCTAATAGGATGTTGGCTTATAAGAAAGTGTTGAAGAAATACTTCTACTAATTCATTGAAACAAGAAATGGTGTTTAGTTTCAAGTGTCTGAACCATGTGCTGGCTGCATTTCTCAAAGTCAAGGGAGAAGCTTGATAGGCCACTACATAACTTAAACTATGCAGCTTGGCCAACATATGATAGTACTTTAAGTGGTCTTCAGGCTCTTTTGTCCTATCATAAGTTTCAAACTGTGGCATCTTGATGTGCCTAGGTATCACTTCTTCTAAGATCTCAGGAACAAAGGGTCTTTTCTTGATTTAGAATTGCTTGCTTTTTGCAACAGGGGTACCGATGTGCGAGTGTCCTACATGGAGCACCTGCTACGGTTGCTTGCCTTTGTCATTCTTTTTCAATGCAGAAGCCAAGGGTCCCATTATGACCTTGACTTGCTTTTTCAGAAACTCTACTGAATAAATTGAATCATCGCTACTATGGGCATTGTGATCATCATGCTCTTTGATCTGATTTAGATAGATACTATTATGAAGGAGGTTAAGGATCTATTTATGTTTTTTGTTTAACTCCAAGTTTTCCTTGGCTAAATCAAGCAAAGTTGCTCGAGTCTAACCAATCATTGCTCATCAGTATGTTGACTCCCCCCTTCAAGGTGTTGGGAGGAAGTGCCAATACTTACACTCTTGGTCATTCTAGTTTTAGCCATGTAGGTGTGTTTAAGAAGAAAACAGATGGTGCTAAATGTTGATGGTGATTTTTGAGAGTTGAAAATGTCTCGTAAAGACAAGAAAATTACTTAGTATCGATGTTAGTCTAGTGTGGCCACTCCGATGCCTAAGTTAATAAGTAGGATTGAGAAAAATAAAGTAAGTGGTTAAGAGTTGTCAAATATCCTTACAGAGTTTCGTTCTCATATTTATAGGGGACTTATTGTGTTTGAAGCAGCAATTATTAGAATAATTGTTGAGACATGTGAAAGCCTCTTGATTAGATACCTTCCTTGAAATGTAGGGAGAGTAGGCAGTTATGTAATATAACCGTGCTTGTGATAACTGTTTGTACCATAAACTAAAATTCAAATCAAGAACAGATATGTGTTATTTAGTAAAATGTTGAAAATGTCAATTACTTGGCTAGGTGCTAAGAATATGGATTACTAAGCCTATTAGCAGCCGAATGGACAAGTAAGTTAAGCTTTAAGCTATCAACGCTTGCTAAGTTAAGTGAACAAAAACTGACTATCAACACCTAGGTCTATTCTCCTTTGCACATGTCTTCCTAAACTTCTAACTCCTCCAACTTAATCTTGCTAAGTTGGGATTTGTACTAGGATAGGTTAAGCATTATGAACAACAACACCAACTTTAGGAGTAGCTTGGGGAGTATTGTAGTGGATCGCAATAGGTTAGGATGCTAGTGCATAAATAACTTGAGTTAAATATGCTATTAAGTGAGTCATCTCGTCAAACCACTCATCAAAACTAGTAGGGGTATTTTGAGTTTGTCGGCCATGGTGGACGATACCGCTATTATCGTCACTAATACCAACATTAAAACTTGAATCAGCCATTCTCACTCGTCTCTGCACTCTCAACAAAGGACAATACTTGTATTTCCTAGAAGATAACATACACTCATAGCCTCCAACTAACCAACATGCTAACTTTGTAAAAAAGAAACAGTTACTACTTGCTTTATTTTTCCATAGCTCAAAATAGAGTATAATGGAGTGCTACACAATAGTTACTATAGAAACAACTACCACTTCTAACACTCACTCAAACACTTACAGCTAGCTTGAATGCAGCTCCAATAGTTACTCCACTACTTAATACACTTTTAAAACAAATGATAACTAATGTAATATGGTACGATGGTGAATTACCTAAGTGAACATCCTCTTTAATACTAAGATGGTAGGTCGCGCTAAGTAAGGAAAGGTTGGCCATATCTAGGGAATGTGTTTGAACTGACAAAATTTTTGAAAAATGGAGATAGAATGTGCATAAGTAAGTAAAACCCACAATCAACTCCTAGGATATGACATATTAAGGAACTATCAAAGACTCATGAATTAACTCGATATGATGCATGAGCTAACTTAATGAGGATACTCACCGCCTAGCCTTGCTTAAGGGTTAGGGAAATTATTAGAAAAGCTAAGCAAGCATGAGGATGCTTAGAAAAGGAAAAATGTAGTATATTTTGATAATGACAACTCTTATTCTTATAGTTGCAAAATACAAGACTATTTATATTCAAAATATTAGGGTAAGCTTATATTCAAAATATTAGGGTAAGCTACTTAAAATGGAAAAGACTAAAAGGGTATTTTCCAAAAAAAAAAAAATAATGTATAAGGAATGTAAAAGCATATAAATGAAAAGTCAAGAAAACAAATGATTAGTGCAGTAGATTCCATCACATGGTTGCTTGGACATGTTGCTAGCAATCAATCGCGATGCTTTTGGTAGAATAGACGAAATTGTATGGTCAATCTAACTATTGCCGAGCTAAGTAGGAAATTCTTTTGAGGTGAACTTGGCTCAAATATGCTTTGGGCAGCTCAAAATTAGGTTGGCTAAGCTATTGGATAGATGAGTCGAGTTGTTGGTTGGGTGCTCTTCAAGTCGGCATTCAGAGAGAAGTATTAGGTGTGGAAGAGTTTAGCTTGGCCATGTTAGCAAATTGGCAAGTTGAAGTAAATTGAAGTCCTCCTGTGTGGATTAATGAAGGAGAATACGCCTTACTAAGTTCTTGAGTCCTCAAGCTTGGGCTTGGGTCAAGGGTCCTGTGGTTTGATTTCTATCAACTTATATTCTAAAACTTATCAACAAAGGATCATTATAGCTCTTAGGTTTAACTTAACAAAGGATGGCTAGGTTGTTAGCCTATCTTAGAGAGCTCCATTGAAATCCTAAACAACAAGGATAATCAAAGCTCGTAAGGATAATTAGGGTTCCTTGATTTTAAAGCTGATAATGTCCAAAGCTTCTGGTTCTTGTAGAATAACTTGAGTTCCTAAATAGAAGGATTACTTGGTTTCATAATTGAAGATAGCCAAAGCTTCTAATATAAGGATAACTAAAACTTCTATGTAAGCAAAGCTTTTAATAAAGAATAGCTAAGGTTCCTGTGAAATAACCTAAGTTCCAACATAGAAGGATTGCTCGATTTTACATTAAAGGGTTGCGAAAGTTCATAATCAAGGATACCAATGGTTCCTAGATAGCCAAAGCTTCTATTAAGAGTAACTAAGATTCCTGTGAGATAACTTAAGTTCCTAGCTAAAAGGATTACTCAGTTTTACAATAGAGGATAGCCAAAGTTTCTTATCTAAGGATAACTAAGACTCTTAGATAGTCAAAGCTTCTAGTCAAGAATAACTAAGGTTCTTGTGAAATAACCTAGCTTTCTAAATAGAAGGACTATATGGTTTCATGATTGAAGATGGCTAAAGTTTCTAATCTAAGGATAACTAAGACACTTAGATAGCTAAAGCTTTTTGTCAATAATAGCTACGGTTCCTTTGAAATAACCTACGTTCCTAAACAGAAGAATTACTTAATTTCACAATATGAGGATAGCTAGAGTTTCTAATCTAAGGATAATTAAGACTCCTAAAGTTTCAAAATTTCCTTAAAAGACAGAACTAATGGCCTTAAGTTCCTAAAACTTAAGGATAACTTAAGTTTCAAAAGAGAAGAATCTTAAGTGGCAAATCTTAAGGATAACTTAGGTTTCTAAAAAAAAAAAATTTCCTAATAACGGAGGATAATTAAAGTTCCTAAGGCATGCAATCCTAAGGTTTTTTACAAGATGATAAGGGCTCCTAAAGGTCTTATTATGAGGACCTTATAGGAACCTTAGTAAGATTGCCTATAATTTTCATATTATGTGTATACCCATGATATGAAAATTACTTTGTAAGTTAGAGATTATAAAACTCTAAATAATTTATCATTAGGGTTTTTGAATTGTTAATTAATTAACATATTATAAAATATAAATAACTATGAATATCCAATATTCTAGAGTTTCTTAGAACCGTAGAGAATTGATATCCTCTATCAAATGATAAGATTAAGTAGCATAGGTTTAAAATTTAAAATTATTGAAGTTACAAAATTTAAATATATAAGTGGTATTTACATTTAAACTTTCAAATGAACTAAACAATCTCTCTCTAATTCTCACCTCTAAAAGATCTCAATACTTACACTCAACACTCAGCTCTTAACTCATGCCCGATTATCTATTAACCTATAAAAGAAAAACTATTAGGAAGTAAGCTACAAGAGCTCAGTGAGTTATCCCTCATTGTATACTGAAAAGTAGGTTATTAAACAATTTATTACAACCATATAAATGCATGTACACATAATATGCCAAACAATATAAGCAGTTGACCAATGCTGCATATAATATCAGATTTAATACCTTTCAAGGTAAGGGTTGGAGATATATCAGCACCAATCACAACTGGGCTTTAGCACTTGGGTTTTTAACCATAAATTTAAATTTCGTATTTCACAAAATACTTCTACACTTCCAAGAAATCTAGTAGTATATGAAATCCTGAGTCTAACGGTGAGATGACCCTCACAGTCTACACTCATATCCTACCATGGAGGTCTTTAGACTCAACCCTTAGTCATATGGTTAGTATTTCCAGTGCCTAGTAAGCCTGTAGGTTAGGGTAAGGTTATGTTATACGAGTGCATCATACTAAATCACTTTAATTCAATATACAGAAACAACCCCCATAAGGCTTCTCTTTACCTTCGCGTAAAGTGACGGCCGGAATAAGTAATATAATGTATGGTTGATGCATGATCCCTTTAATTTAAGATAAGTCAAATATAATTAAGTTAAGTTATTGAGCAATCAATCAATATCAACAAACCATTCAAATCGTACAACAGTTAATCATATAACTATATCTTCAATTTATCACATTATCAGTATTTTGCATAGTAATCAATCAATACAGGCACACGCATAACCCAGACTCCCATACATCAAATTATTAATATTTAATTTAGGTACACTAATTACAAACATAAAACAAGTATAGAGTCATCAATAGTACTTACTTAACCAAAGCTAATATGAACTCTAGTAATCAAGAGGCAACTTACCTTCCTAATCAATATTTTCTGATAAATAGAAATAAAAGAAACCTAATAATGTTGTACCAAATGGCCTAACCGGCTTATTATCTATCTTATGATTCCTATTTTCGTTTAGGTTTTGAATTTTATATACTTTTTAGTTTTGCTTTAAATATTTACATTTTTACAGTCAGTTTTTAACGAGTTTGCATTACTTTATCCTATAGGTAATAACATATAGTTTATTTAAGATTAGATAAGTTCAGATTATTTGACTAATTGTAAGTTTTGTATTGATATTTTGCTATAACATGATTTGGTTATAGTATTCGTGTATAGTAGAATAGATATTAGTGTAACGATATATATATCAGATAAAGTAATAGAGTTAAATGGAATATCTTAAAATCGTATATTTCAATAACTAAAAACTTTAGCTATGTCATACTACAATATTATTTTAAGTTTATATTGTGCATGTATGTGTATATATATATAGATATATATTGAATTTATTTCCTATGTATATGATTCTATCTTATTGTTATCATCATCATCATCATTATTATTACTATTATTATTGTTAGGTGTTATTATAATTACCATTTTATATTCATATATATTGTTATTATATATGAAAGCATTTCTTCTTCGAAGTTCTTTTGCTTTTTAAATACACATGTATATGTATAGTACTTTGATTTTTTAAAGAACTTCGTATTTTATAGTTATGTTTTATTCATGCTTTAATATGTGTCCATCAATTTCCTTTCATAAGAAATGATATACATATATTCATAAATAATTGCATTTAGTTATTTCTTCATTTAATTAAAGTTTTATCCTAATTATTTATTTATAAGATTTTATCATTTAAATAATGTAATTAACTTACTTGTATTATTTGATTTTCTTTAAATCCTAAATCGTGTAAAACTTTTTTGTTCTAACTCTAATATTTATAAATTTATAGTTGATTTTTATCATTTTCAAATATATGTTTACGTAGCAAAGTCCGTTTTGGACTTAAAACTTGCATTTTTCAATATGAATTTAAATCGTTACAAATTTGACTACTTTGACCCTAATGCTGTTATTCATAATTTTTGAGCTTTTCTTTATGATTTTATGATTTAATTAATTTCTAAATTTCATATTTTTATAATTATTTATTTTTAGGTTTGATTTATATCAATTTTAATATTTATTCATGTTAAAGCCATATTTACTTAGTAGATTAATTTTTTTATTATTGTAATTCTCTTAATTAATTATTATTTTCTAATTATTTTTATTTATTTAATTATTATTACATTTTTTTATGGTTTGCTAACGGAGCATATTCCTATTTGTCCACTTGGGAACTTTTGGATTTTTCTCTTATTATATTTCTTAAATTTCATATTATTATTACATATATTTATTTAAAATTATATTTAATTAATTGATAGATTATTGGCTCTAGTTATACATTATGGGTTTCGACCCATTGCGTATTTATATATATTTTTTATTATATATATGCTTAGGTTTATGTACACTTATATATGTTCTTAATTATTATTATTGTATTGTACTTAATAATTTATTATTTGTANGTTATTAATATTTAATAAATGTTAGCGAAATAACAATTAAATGTCTAAATTGGCATAATACTAATTTATCTATATAAATATAAGGTTAATAATAATTATAAAATAATATTATAAATTTTTTATGAATTAAATGTAGGATTGTTATTCTTATAAGTATTTAGAAGTTATCTCTAATTATTTGCTAGCGATTTTACACGATTAAGCATATCATTAAGTTTTTTAGTTCAATTAGGATTTTATCATCTTCATAGCAAATTGGTATATTTATAACCTTGAAGTTTTGGTTTTAACGATTTGATCAAGTTTAGGTTCGATTTCTTATATATATATATGGATAGAATTTAGGGATTTCATATGGGATTAAGGTTTTTATCAAGTTCGAGGTCAATTTTTTACAATTATACATATTTAGGGTTTAAAGTTTTTATATGTGATTAGAGTTTCAATTAATAATTTAAGGTTTTTTATATTCATTTTAAGTTTTATATTTAAAATTTTAATCAAGTTTAAACTTAACAGCTCTATTAACTTAGAGAAATCATTTGTAGTACACGAGTTTGATTCTATACTCAAAAGGTTAGATTTGCGGGGTTTACACTTATAGAAGGTTAACCATTGATCTTACAAAATTTTAATTTCCTGAAAACTCTCTCTATTTGAGAAAATCATAAAAAACATACATTAATTCTATGAAAACTTTGGAACTTTTTTTTTTTTTTTTAATAAATAGATTTGTTAACACGTATGGATTCTTCATAGGTCCTTGAAGCTACAATAAATGATGAGCCTACTCTTTTCATTTCTTCCCTTAGGGATGACTACATGAGAGAGATTCTTTAACAAGTCCTTCATTTAGGGGTATTCATTGCTATTTATGGGGTAATATTGCTATGGAGGCTAATGGATCTTTGTGATTTGTAATTATCTTGCTGCTAGGGGCATAATATCCTATAATTGATTAGTTTATTTGAAGAGAACTTCCTCACACTTCAAACTTATCTCTTGACTTTGATTCAAAAAATTGTGGTTTATCTTTTAAGTAATATGCTTTAATCAATATGATAGGTTTTCTTTATCTTGTAATGTAATATAGGCTTTTGATAATTGGTTTAAACAAAAAGATTTTAATGCATCGGCTATTTTTGAACAAAATAATTTCTCAATAATGGTTTATAAGCCAAGAACCCTTAAAGAAAACTAGAATTGTGCTTGCCTTAGTTTCACAGGTAATTCTTACTAAGAATGAATTATCTCCTATGATCAAAAGGGCATTTAGAAAAGGGTAGAGTTGTAGGTGGGCCATCATTACGGCATAGACATTGGGTTTTGAGTTATATGCCCTATATCCCTTTAGACTTTAAGGGTGTATCATGTTTTTGGCTTCATCACCTTGTCTATATAGAATGCTTGATTTCTTTTTTTAGCACTTTTTTTTTTTTTAGGTTTTCCTTCTTCTCATTCTTTTTGTCTTGTTACTTTTGTTTTCCTCTTCTTTTATTTTTTTCTACGTTCTTTTTTCTTCTTTTATTCTCTTCCTTCATTTTTTTTTCTTTTCTATTCCTCTTTTTCGTTTTTATCCAAAGTAAATGTAGTCATCCCTTCTTTTAGGTTTATGGCTTAAAGTGTAAGTGGTTTGGGTGTAATGTTTAGGGTCGGTACTTCTACATTTCAAACGAAATAAATTATCAAAAGTAATAATTACAAATGAATTGATGTCACTAAGGCAAGATCAAATTAGTTTTAACTTTTTGTCCTAATTAATACCTATATCCTCCCATTGCCTCATCGTAAGCTGATTCTTAATAGGATTTAATTTTGAAATGCTCCTTGAATAGGCACAATAGGGTTTACAAAGGATATTTTATGATTAAGATATTGAAAATGAATGCATCACTTATCAAATTCAAGATGGACCTCCTTTAAAAAATGATTCCAATAACTTTATAATGACGTCACTCAACTCTTAAAGTGTTTTAGGGTTAGTGTTTGGGGTTTAGCTTGTCTCTTTTCATCCAGGACCTTTCAATGAATAAGGTACCTTATATTTGCCTTAAGTTTTACTTTATAGGACTTAATAGGTTGTATGCCCTCTCAAAAAATAATGCCCCTCAACATGCTCCATTAGCAAAGGGTTTAAAACATGCCTCCTCTTATTTAGGAAAAAATTGGTCTTGCCTTTGGTTTTCGGTGTTTAGCTTTTGGGATTAGGAGTGGACACTATAAGAATTTTAGCCTTGCATAATGTTTGTAGATTTTGCAAACATAGCCAATTTTGGTATGTTTCAGTCATATTTATTAAACATCGTGCAAAGAACATTATTGGCTATGTTTGTGGTCAAACATGAAATATATTATATTAACTTATTTATAGCATGACATTAAAATATATCTTGAATACTAATATAATCTGTTGTATGATAATATGAAATTAAGTGGAAGGGTAATTTATAACAAGTGTAAAAGAGTCTTGAGAAAACATTTTCTACAAGACTAACATACCGAAAATTTTACTCTCATACACTTGTTATGAAATGACTAAAAGAATTTATCCATATGGTTTATGCTAATACTAACACTCCGTTTATTTACTAGTAAGGAATAAGGGTAGAATAGAATGAGAATAAAATTAGGTAGGAATCAAGCTTCAATGGACATTCATTATAGGATGAAATTATTATTGCTTTATTTCATTAGTAGAATGATATTGAAGAAAGAGTATTGGTTAGCTAATAAAAGTACTAGGATGCCTTTTTATACAACATACTATAACTTTCACATCTTTTGAAAATAACACATTTTCGTAAAGTTTATGCAAAAAATATATGTAACTAAATTATTAGCATAAAAATATATTGTCAACATATTATATATATGTATATAAATATATTTCATTATGCATAAGTAAATTTAAAAATCCATCTTTCCACTTAATAAATATATATATAGATATATGTATCTACACACACACACACATATATATACACATAAAATATAACTTATTTAGTTCAAGAAATAGTCATTGCAAACGCTTTATAAATGTTCATTTTATAAGTAACATGTTTTATGAATCATTGATAAATAACAATATCAAATATTGCAATAAAATTAACCTACTTTTGCTAATTCAACACTAGCATGCACAAGAAAAAGGTTCTACAAAATAATATCACTATAAGTAAATACATAACATGTTATAAATCTCCAATTTGATTATTACTTAGTCTACTACGAGAAGTAAAAAGATACCTTTTTTTTTTTTTTTTTTTTGCTAGCAAAAAGTAAAAGGATATCTTATGATATGTTATTTTAGAAAGCAAAAAGATATCTTTTTATGATAGGTTTATGAATGGAAGTAAAAGAATATCTTTTGATATCCAACAATAGTAAATTTGGAATAAAGCAATTATGATTAGGTCATTTGGGGGGAAAAAATAGGAATGATGCTGGAATGGTTATTGCTAGAGGTGTACAAATGGGTTTTGGCCCGTAGGCTAGCTTATTTAACTCACTTTTTAAATGGGTTAGGTCAAGGTTTTTTGGCCAATTTAAAAAATGGGCCAATTGAACTTGTTTCATTTAACTTGTGGGCTAAAGTTGATTGGTTTGGGTTAGCCCATTTTATGTATTCACACTTTTGATACATAAGCTAGTCTGTTCAATCCACATTTTAAATGGGTTAGGGCTGAGGTTTTCTTGCCAATTTAAAATGTAGTCCAAGTGAACTTGGCTTTTTTAACTTACGAGCTAAAATGGACTGGATCAAGTTGGCCTATTTAATCCACTTATACACCTCTAGCTATTGCTTGGCCTTTTAAAAGGACTGTCCATTCTTAACTTTAAAGAATGAAAATTTTATGATAGTGTTGCACAAAATATAACTAAATATAGGAATAAAGATTTCATAAGGAAACATAATGGGATGGGGATTCCACCGATCAAACATGCTATAAAAGAAATGCATTTCTTTATAAAATGCTAAAAATATTATATAAAGTTGTATACTTCAAAATTCTTTTTTCTTTAAATAACAATAATAATATGACTTTCTTTTATCAGGTTTTTGATATGCCCTATAAAAGCTTACCATAGTACATACTAAAAGAAAAGGAAAAAACTTCATTTGAAAATGACAAGTGAAAATTGGCCCAAAAAAAAAAAGAATATGACAAGTCAAAAATATAATTTTTAACAACATTTAGCTCGTTCAAAATCTCTGCGTGCCTTTTCATTTAGGAAAAAACCAACTACAAAAACCCTTCTCTTTCTATAGAAATGACATAGCTTCTACATAGAAAGGAAAGGAATTATATAGAACCCTCCTCCATCTCACTCTCGCTCACTCACTGATTCTACTTCAATACCACCCAATAAGTCCCGCTTCTATCTCTCTCTCTCTCTCTCTCTATATATATATATATATATGCATGTACGTGTTGCTATATTCTATTTTAGGGTTAAGTTGTGATTGATTTTTATTTTTCACAAATAGGTAGAATTTGAGAAACATATACCCTGACACCTAAGGTTGCTTGAAATTAGAAGGGTAGCTAAGATTTTGTTAAAGGTGGCTACATAAATCAAAAGAGGGGTAGTGTAGACAAGTGTTGGTGGGGTATTGATGATAGTATAACTACAACTTTTTGTAGCAAATGTGTGAAAAGAAGAAATTGTGTGACAATAGGTGATGGTTAATTGTTGCAACCCAAGTGTATGTTTGAGTGGTGGCTAGTTGTTTCATTAATAATATTGTTAGATTAATATTTTTAAATTGTATTATTTCTCAAATGGTTCTTAAATAATATGCAGTACTATGTTGGTCACCTTAGTTCTATATGATAATGACTAAAATAATGAACTATATGTAGATTTGAGATTAGATGTGATTTTGAAGCGATAGCATTAGGCATGACCTTTATGGTAATCAAGTAATTTATATTAGTATAGAGCGAATAGGATCATGCCACCCTTGAATCTTCATGATAAGGATCAAAATATAGAATAATAGGTCAGATATAATTTGACTCTTATGTGGTTCTCTTGATTACAGGTATAGTGTATACTAGCAAAATAATTATACCTTAAATCTGCAATAGATTTTAACATGTATATAGTTTTAACAATTTTACAACATGTATTAAAGTTCTCCAACTTCTTTATCACACTAGGTCTCATTTAGGTGAACTAATGTGATGCCATCTGTAGCTTGAGTGTTCCTATCTTTTTTTTATAACAGTATCCAATCATTTTATTTTAATAGTCTTGTTAGATTGATATTTCAAAATTATATTAGTTCTTATCTTAATAAGGGAAATAACTTTAGCTTTCTTTTTACATTCTCATGTGTAATTTATATTATTTGCAAACAAAATTTAGTTTGATAACCTTCTTATATAATCATGAGACTCTATAATTGTCTTATCAGGGGAAGTCAATTACCTATAAATTTTTCTCTTCTAAGGATGTCTGTAAATCCCAAAAGTTCGAGCTTTCCAATTTCCTTTTCCTAAGTTTTAGCTTTCTTTTGTCTTTGTATATCTTATAAGTTTGACCTTTCCTATTTGGTTTTTCTAAATCTCGGAATATTCTTTTTGAAAGTTATAATTTTTGAACTTACCTAGAAAGATTTACAATTTACTCTACTTTCTTTGTTAATTCATATAAGTAGTGTTTATCTTTTTACGATCTTGAAGTATATTTTTATTAAGATATTATATTAACACATAATTTATACTTTTCATTAGTTTTTTTTTATTTAGTTTTATTATATGGACACTTGTTGTGATAGGAATTGAAGATTGGTGTTCTACTTGTAGGGTCGAACAGCTCACAAACGAGCTAAGTCAATGCTCTGGTTTTAAAGGATTTGAAATGAATGTTCACCCACCTTCCTTTCTACTAGCCATCTTCCTTTTGATTTATTTATGAATATGGTTTATTCTATTGTAAGAGTAGCATATTGTGGTAGTAGTATAACATGGTGGTTATTATATTTTTTCAATTGATACTATCCTCTTGTACATTATTGTTCTACTTCATATGTCATTATTCTTAGACTTATGAGCAAAGCACAAGTGTGTATGCTTCGATCCATTAGTTATTGCCACATGAACAAGATCTAAACTTGGCTAGTATAGATATCTATTATTATTATTATTTAAGGAATACATTAGGAAGATCAAGATCAATATAAATACGCATACATTAGGGTAACACCAACTTTGATTTTTTGCTGAAAAAGCAATTATATTAATGCATTAAAGAAATCTATAAAATCTCACAATTTCATGAATGTTTTGGTTTATTTATTATATAATTTTTCTATTTTTTTAATTACAGTATAGTTTTTAGATAATTTATATAAATTTATTAATCTTTTTTAACCTTTGTAATATATGATTAAGTAATTTAATATGTTTAAATGCTATTATACAATTTTATTTAGTTTATGAATACACAACTTTGAGTACGCGTTTGCTAGTTTCATATAGTTGAAGTTTGCATTACATATTGGGTTTTATATCTATAGCTTTATTAGTAATATTTTGGGAAAAGTAGTAATTAACTTAATATGATATAAAAAATATAATTTCATAGAGCATACACATGGTACATTATATTTGGTTTTTTTTTTTTTTTAACAACGTCAAAGTTGCTTAACATATGTAAAACATTAGTTAAGAAAATTCTTTCTATAATGATGCATCTCCGGGGTCAGATATATGAAGGAGTACCACAACGAACAAAAATAAGAAAATAAAATGGGGGTTTAGCAAATCCGTGACCTATCAAGCTAAATATGATATACCAATAAGATCCAATATGATATACCAATAAGATCCAATATGACTTAAGACTCGCCGGATGTGACGTACCGGTTCGAGTGATAGAGTTGTTCATCATAATCTTTGCTAAAGGGATTAATAAGAGTAAGTAGAGGGAAGACTTCCAAGAGAAAAGTCTCAAGGGTTTTTCATTAAAATGTCAAGTCTACTTAAAACTAAATACAAGTGTTCTATTTATACAAAAGTGGTAAAGTTGTAAATAAATAAAATGACTAAGAATGCCCTAGTGGCAATTCTGTAAATATAAGATAGACATAAGGCTAATTACAAGTAAACTAAAAGAAATAAAAAGTCCAAATACATAAGTAAAATAGATAGCCAAGTGAGATCTTCGGGTGAGTGCTAATGTTGGATTCTGAGGAGTTTTTGAAAACCTTGGAGCTTTAGCCTAGGTGGACTTGAGCTTTTAGATGATCTATTTTGCCCGAGGTTGATCTAATATGCCCGTGGCCAACCAGAAGTTGCCAAGGCCGACTTCGAATGGCGGGCTGACCTGATATGACTAACTGACCTGACGTTGCTGAGGCCAACCTTGAATAGCAGGATCGACCTAACATGGAAATAGTCGACTTGTTTTGGTTTGACCTAACATGGTTGAACAGATATGGAATAGTTGAATAGTCCCAGCATACCGAACAAGTTTTGGTTGAATAGATTAGGCCGAGCTTATTGATCTTGGCAAAGTAGAGCGGACGGTCAGAGCAGGACAGAGCTATTAGACCAGGGTAGATCACACCTAAGTAGACTGGGAAGGGTAGAGTAGACCCTACTAAAGTAGGGTGGGGTAAATCTAATATAGTAAGGAAGACTTAGCAAAACAAGGCATAAATAGTAGGTCTGGACAGAATTTATAGAGCACGTCGTGTCTTCTGATATTCCCATAGTTCATAAACAAGTCCGTAGGAGAGCTTGGTTTAGATAGAGTAAGGTGTATTCAACTTTACAGTCCACGTCATCGGATTGGTACCTGGACTCCTATCATCTTAGAAGAGTTTTGACCTAAAACTTAGCAGTTAGCGATTCCAAATCCACTAGGGTCAAAAACAAATCTACTAGAGCAAAATAAAATAGCTCAGCTTAATGATCAAAGAAAACATAGCCTGGCATACTCTTCACTTATCATGACGGTGATCAATCAAGCTCTTCAATAGACATCCTCCCTTCTACTCATCATGTATCCGGTCAATCATCCTTAAGAAGCTCCAATAGTTATTAATAAAAGGGAATAGCACAACTTCAAGTTCAAACTTGTTGTGAGCTTAGGGATTCTAAAATTGTGGGACATCAATCTACCCTTCTACCTCAAGGACTTCATTCCTAGCAGTTACTACCTCATCTACTTCCTCACAACCAGTTTCTCCTTCGGTCACCAAGGATGGTGTAATAGCTCGATCAACTTCTTCTTCCTCCTTGTTGGCCCCTTTAGGAACTTTCTTGTCAACCTTGCATCTCTTTACTAAAGTCCTAACAATCCTTAAATCATCTTCAAGACTAGTCAAGGTAAACAATTACCTACTCATCTCAAGTATGTACCTTGGAGAGAATGAGACACTACTAGTCGTTGTTTTAGCAAATTTGTCCTAGGAACAAAAGAAAAAATTGATTGGAGTGCTTAGAGAGCATAGGGAAGCCATTGGTTGGAGTATAGTTGACATTTATGGGATCTATCCATCAGTTTTTACGCTTCAGATCCTTCTGGAAGCCGAATGCAAACTTAC
The DNA here is from genome assembly GCA_024138015.1 of Lumnitzera littorea. Taxonomy (NCBI): domain Eukaryota; kingdom Viridiplantae; phylum Streptophyta; class Magnoliopsida; order Myrtales; family Combretaceae; genus Lumnitzera; species Lumnitzera littorea. The sequence goes on along the minus strand of JAMXBB010000004.1, from coordinate 63,393,934 downwards.
AATCTAGCCACAGAGACGAATCAACCTTACTTTAAAGGAAGTGGTGAAAAAGGAAGTTTTGAAACTTCTTGATGCTAGGATCATTTATCTTATATTGAACAACAAGTGGGTGAGTCTTATCCAAGTGGTAACAAAGAAGGAAATTTTATGTTGAGCTATAGTTAGGGGTTGTGTTGGCTAATGTATGTTAGAGTAGTTGGTGGATTCTATGTTGCCTAAATTGTGTTGAGTTGATTATCCACATGTTCTATGTGCTGGTTACATACTGTGCTTATATTAGTTGCATGACTTGAGTGTATCTTGATCCTTATGCATATTGTGTGAAAATGAAAATTGATCCATGCTCTTACTGATATTTGCTTCACAGGCACCAAAATTTTTCAAAAAAGTTTGGACCTTTAATTGCATTCCTCATGAAAAGAGTAATTTTTGAGCTAATTTTTTTTTTTATTTTAGTTCCTTTTTCAACTTAATTATGAGTTGGACACTCCTTACTTCCCTGGAGTTAAGTTATGAAATCATTGCTTTGTTTAGCTACACCTTGTTTAGATTAAGATTTGACAACTTAAGATTAAGGTAATGTCTTTCATTAGTGATTAGGCCTTTGCATTTTTAAGCTAACCAATATGTATGCATATTCTTTAAAGTTCCAAGAGCCCAATATAATCATGCAAATCATGAAAAACTTGAGCTTACCTTGAATGTTTCTCCTTAAATACAAAAAGAACCTAAGTTGGGGGTAAAATAAACCCCAATTAAAAGTAAATATTAAAAAAAGAAGAAGAAAGAAAAAAAATATAGCAAAAAGAGTGTATAAGTAGACATTTGGGTAACTCAATAAGCACATGGCACATCTCCTTAAATGAATAATTTTTGGAAGGGTTCATGAGCCCCTAGTCTCTAACTTGTGAAAAAAGGTGAGGAAAAAAGAGTTACCTAATGCAAATGAATCAAATCAGGGATGCATGTGTGCTTAAAACTAAAAGGAAAAAAAATGGAAAATAAGAAAAGTTAGGAAGTGCAAAGCAAAGGAAAAGCTTATAGTTTTGTGTCATTTACTTGGTGGTGTCGTGCTTATGATATGGATTAGGAGTATATATGTGCATGTCCGTTATACAAAATGTGAGGATCTCTTCTTTAGTCGATGGATGTCATACTTGATCTTTAATAAGAGAATTTGAATTTAAACATAGTGATCTAACTATATTAAGTAATGCATTAGTGGCTTAAGTCTATTGTTAGTGATTTGTGTGCATATTAATTGATTGAGTAGTTAAAGGGCAAGAAAAAGTTGCTTAAACTTGATTTATGGTGGGGAGAATGCAACTAGTTCCATTAAGCTTCAAGGATTTGGTACCATTATGAAGCAAGTGTTGATGATGGTAGAGTGAGCTTTTTTACCTCATTACCTCATAAGACAAAATATGCACTTTTGATTTTAAGTAATATGTAGAATTGCTTGAGGACAAGAAAAGTTTTAAGTGGGGGGTATTTGATGAATGTGCAAAATTACACATTTATCCCCACTTATAACACATATTCATGCTTTCATATGCACTTTTGCTATGAATTTTACTTAAAATCAATTAAAACAATGTGAGTGGATCAATTGCTAAAAATTCTAATCAAAAGGATCAAAATGGAGTCCAAAATAGTTTATATCTACTCACCAGTGTTTTACCTTAGTTATAGCTCATAACTATGCATGAGATTTGCATTACAAGTTCACATCAAGGTCATGTCAATTTTATTACAACAACTAACAGTAACTACAACATGCAAACTAACCAAGAACTTCTCCAAACCATGTTTAGACCATGAACTCCAATGTTGATGTGAAATGTAGGCTAGCTGGATTGCATCATTGGAAGGAGTTGCTTGTGGGCAGTAGTTTATTTGCATGAATGATTCCTGGCACTAGTGTTATATTGGAAAAGGTTGCAATAGAGTTCTTAAGTAGAAGGCTTAAATTGCATGGACCCTCTCAAGTGTGCTTTCCATATGTCATTAGGGAAGTTTCTTGGCTTTGTTGTACATTAGAAAGGAATTGATATTGACCTTACAAAAGTACAAGTTATAAGATGCCATCTCTTACTACCCTAAATGAATTAAAAACTCCTTCCATCTCAACTCTCTCTTGATGATCAACTATGTCATGCGCGACATCAAGCTCATCCTCATCATCACTCCAATCATTCACTAACACTAACTTGTCATAACCACTCATTCGAACTTTCTTGGCTTTTAAGTCACATTAATCCTTCTCCTTACTTTCCTTGAAATCTTATTCTTCATTCCCTTTCATTTCTCTAATCTCGTTCACAACTTCATAAACACTCCTAACTGAATCTCCTTCCATCAAACCTTCCTTAACTAGCTTGTTTATTGCCACATTACCCATACAGTCTTGGGTTCTAATCTCAATGACATACTCATTAATTGGGGTATCATTCCCCTTAAGCTTAAACTCCTCAATTGCTTTACCTAATGAATTCATCTTAGGATTAACTCACTTTCAATAGTGTTCACTTCTTTACCTCTCCCATATGATGATCTAGCTTATTCCCTTAGATTTCTCTTTGTAGTACTAGATAGCACACCGTAAGGGTAGCTACTAGATGACTAGGACAGCTAAGATAACTATTTTTGCAAGTCTTGGATGATAGCCTTTTGATAGGAATTAACTCCTAGACTAATCACCAAAAGATGAGCAAGAGGACTATTAGGACTCACCTAATGCATCTGAGCTTGAAAATTACTAAGAAGAGAAGATTCGATTATTGAGCCATTCGAGTAGTTGAGTAGATCGACTAACCTACCAAGCAGCCATAGCCATCGCCGAACTCTTGTAAGGTTCAATACAATTCTTGAGCGACTCAATGTCAAGCATCTGACTGCTAACTTTTGCTGACTCCTTTTAAGATGGATCCTACAATTGCTGAGCTACCAAAGAATTCATTTTAATAGAGTCAGCTACACTATAAGCCCTCAATTGTCTCTTGACATATGTCTTTTAGCACAACATTCAAGAAGGATTCCTTAGTTTTTAGTATAGGATATTCTTTGTCCTTTTTATCCTTTTCAACATGTCTTATGTATCTTCCTTGTAAATTACCTATTGTGAACTGTAACTAAGAACAAATAAGAGATAGGTCCAAGCTTGTCGAAAGCTTGAAAAAGGGTGATGGGAAATGTACAAAAGAACGAAAAAGTGAATGAAAAATAAGCAAAACCTACAAACAGCTCTAAAGGATATGATGCACCAATGGAACTTCTAAGGACTTATGGTACAGCTTGATATGATGCATGAGATGGTCTAATGAGATTACTCACCAGCTAACCTTGCTTGAAGGTTAAGATAAGAGTAAAATGAGAGTAAACAAATAGTGTTTATGAAAGGAAGAATATTTAATTGTATTGATGATAATCTCTAATTATCTTAGCTATAAGTATAAGGGGTATTTATACTCGAAAGTTAGGGTAACTCGCCTAAAAGGGAAAAAACAAAAAGAGTATTGTCCTAAAGAAGTAATGTTCAAGAATACAAGAGGGTGAAAATGAATATTCAAGAAAATCAATAATTAGTGTAGCAGATTCTACACAAAGCCTCATATACGTAGCAGAGATACATTGGCAATATCATTAGAGGATACAGACAAAAGTCTATGATCAAGTTACTTATTTGAGCAGGGATGGCTAAGGATCAGTCCAGAGTCTCTCTTAGTCTCTCAACAAGGGTGATGTTGAGTAATTGGTCAGCTCGGACATGAGTGAGTGAGCATGCATGGTTTGATTGCTATCTTGGTAATCTACAATTCAACACAAAACTTTAGAGAAATGAGCAATCATTTAGCTCGACATGTAGAGTAGCTCGGTAAAGAGATACTCGACTAAGGTAGGAGTTAACTAGAGTAGGAGGATCTACCTTGCTAGCCCCTTTAGTCCTCGGGCTCAATTGTGTGTCAAAGGCTTAGTAGCTTGATTTCCATCGTTTCCTCTAGGTTGATTTAGATTTAGGATCAAATTCGAATGGTCTTCGAGCAGCTCTCTCTCAAGATGATATAAACTGAGGTCGGCAACATTAAAGGTGTCAAAAACCCCATAATCTTTTAGCAGCTCCAACCTGTAAGCGTTGTCGTTAACCTTCTAGAGAATTATGAATGGTCCTTCAATTCTTGTAGATAGCTTGTTCCTCTTCTTGCTCAAAAACCTTTCCTTACTAAGGTGCACCTACACCAAGTCTCCTAGCTAGAATTGATTAATTGTCTTACCCTTGGTCTTCTCTCGCATTCTTTTAGCGACTTGGTCGATCTTTTGAGTGACCTTATTATAGATGTGCTAAAGGAACTATGCTTGAGCTCTCGCATTAGGGTCTTCTTGCTTAGATTTAGGTACAACAGGTGTGATCGAGGGGCAAATTGGGATTGAAACCATAGATAACCTCAAAGGGGGGTGTGCTTGGTGGTGTTATGTACTATTCGGTTGTAAGCAAATTCGACCATTAGTAAGTAAACATCCCAATCAGCTAAGTTCTTACACACTGTAGCTTGGAGTAACAATCCTAATATCCGATTGACTACCTTTGTTTGGCCATCCGTTTGGGGGTGACAGGAAGTACTAAATAGCAATTTGGTCCCCATCCGTCACCATAGAGTTCTCTAGAAATGGCTCAAGAACTTTAGGTCTTTATTTGATATTACACTTCTCAACATGTCGTATAGTCGAACAATTTCCTGCAAGAAAAGAAAAGCAATAGCTGAAGTATCGTTTGTCTTGGAACAACGTATAAAGTGTGCCATCTTGTTGAACCTATCTACAACAACCATTATAGAATCTTTACCTCGGGCAATTCATGGTAATTTGAGAACAAAATCCATGCTCAACTCACTCCATGGTTTCGTTGGAATAGGAAAATGCATTATTTTCCCTTACTTGACTTGGCATTAAGCCCTCTTGCACACAGTATAGCCTTCAAAGACTTAATGTACATCATGCCTCATTCTCGGCTAGAAGAAATGACCATTCAACAGTTCATAGGTACTTCTTTCCTTAAAATGCCTGGAGAGTCCTCCATTGTAGGCTTCCTTAATAAGTAATTCTTATAGACAGCAGGTCAGCATGCATAATTTTCCTCCTCGGAACAAGCATCCATCTTCCATATGATACTCGTCCACTGTCCTTCCATCGACACATCATACCAATTGGGTCTAAAGTGTGGATCCCTAGAGTACTAATTCACTTAAACTATATATATATAAAAAATCGCAAACACTTTAGCAAGTATATTAGGTTAGAATCAATTAATACAAAGCAAGTAAGATTGTCGATCCCTCAAGAACTAAGAAATTACTAATCCTATACTAGTTCTTATCAATATTTAGGTAATTAAAAGTAACTTAACTAATCTAATAATTATACTAAAACTATCAAAAAGAAAATAGCTATAAAATATCTAAAACTAAGCAATCATTTGAGAATTGTGAGAAAATAAAATCTATCCTAGATTAAGTAAATCAAATTATTATTATGTTATATAGATTAATAACTATTTGGTCATTCAAGTGAAATTATTATGCCTTAAAACTTATGAACTTAAACCTCTAATTAATCAGTCAGCTCCCGCATCTTCAATTAATAGTGGACTCTAAATTACGATTATATATCTCTCGATACTATGATTATCTAATGTCATAAATCAATTATCCCTAATGTCTTAGTAAATTATCAATTGCCAAATATAGCATTAATCTCTAGATAATTTCTAATTAATTCAATTAATGTTGCTTCCATATTAATCAATCAAATTAATCAAGAATTTCTAATAAAACCTATATCAACTCTTGTACCACTAAGGTTTCTACCAATTATAATTAATTAAATAACTATAATTAAAATCATAGAAATTGCAATCATGAATTATCTATATATTTATCAATCCTATAACATGAATATAATTCTCATCTTTGCTACCTAGAGTTTTATCAATTCCTATAAATAAAATTAACTAGTTATAGAATTTGAAATGAAAGCACAATTACTAACTGAAATTACAAAGTAATTCATAACTGAAAGCATGAATAAATCACAGAATTGCATAAATATAATGAAAATAGATGTCACCAATTTTGTAATTGGAAAAGGTAAACATCAATCGCAACTCCAAAACTTGATCTCTACAACGAAAGCAAAATTCTTCTCAATGATCTAAGCTATTCTATAGAAAACGTTTTGAAGAACTATCCACTAACTATTCCAAGACTATCTAACTTTTTAAGGAGATGAAAAGTTCTTCTAAAATCCGAGACTCATGACTATTTATAGAGAAAACTAGGGTTGGCTTTCGCAAAGCATTTTTTCATGAAGGCCCACTAATGTTGACTCTAAGGCCGGTGGCCTAGACTCTAAAGCCACTAATGTTCAATGTAGGCATAAGTCAGCAGATAGGCTAGTGGTGTTCAATTTTGATTGTGCCATAACTCATTTTGGTTTCATTTATTTGCATAAAACTCTTCTAAATTGTCCATATTTCCACTTTAAATCCTCTAATACTTGAAATATTCAAATGAGAATACTAAAGTACCAATTCTAAATGATTTCTATAAAATTAATAATAACTTTTTCTAATTCTCTCATTAAAATATGAATAGAATATGCCTTTATCAAGTACTGCCCTTTAATGCTCACAAATCTAAACAATCGAGTTTATAGTTCATTTAGGAGTACATGCCTCCTTGAAAGAGCATCTGCAACCACATTGCTCTTTCCTTGTTTATATTGTATTACAAAGTTAAACCCCTCAAGGAATTCTACCCACCTCGCCTACTACTTCAACAATTTCATCTGACTTCGGAGATACCTCAAAGACTCATGGTTAATGTAGATGATAAATTCTCTCGGCAATAGATAATGTTGCCATACTTGTAGTGCTCAAATCAATGCTAAGAGTTTTTTGTCATATACAAAGTAGTTTAATTGGGTTCCCTTGAGCTTCTTACTATGGTAAGCAACTGGTTGGCCTTCCTGTATTAGGATAGCGCCTATCCTAATGCTTGATGCATCATACTCCAACTCAAATATTTTCTCAAAGTCAGATAAAACTAGTATAGGGGTAGAGGTCAATTTTTCCTTCACCTTAGTAGAGCTTCTCTCTTCCTTTTCTCCCCATTGGAAGTCGATGTTCTTCTTCATCAGTTTAGTAAAAGGTACGGTGAGGATACTAAAATTCCTGATGAATCTTCTATAGAAGGAAGTCAGTCTATGGAAACTTCTCACTTCGGCATAGGTGGTTGGAGTTTGCTACTTGAGATTGCTTAAATCTTCTCTTTGTCCACTTATAAGCCTCCTCCACTTACTACATAACTTAGGAATACCACTTCCTCTTGACAAAATGCAACATTTCTTAAGGTTGCTAAATAATCTCTTGACATGGAGGACATTTAGTATGGCTTGGAGATGTTCATAATGACTCGGCATATCGGCATTGTATACTAGGATGTCATCAAAATACACCACGACACAGTTCCCCATTAGATGTCTTAACACATGGTTCATCAGTTTCATGAAAGTGCTCAGGGCATTCAATAAGCCAAATGGCATGACCGTCTACTCCTAAAGTCCATGCTAAGTTTTGAACGCACTCTTCTACTCATCTCTTAGCCTCATGTAGATTTGATGATAGCTAGATCTCAGATCAATCTTGTTAAATATCTTAGCCCCACTCAATTCATCTAATATATCTTCCAACTTAGGGATAGGATACCTATATTTTATTGTTATCTTGTTCACTGCTCGGCTATCGACATACATTCGCTAGGTTCTACCCTTTTTCAGCACTAGAAGTGCCAACATAACATAAGGGTTAAGACTTTCCTTAACATACCCTCTCTACAATCATTGACTTATTGGAGTTTAGAATCCTATTTGGGACTCATCCAATAGGCTAGCTTATTTGGTAAGGCAGAGTTAGGTATTAAGTCAATGCATGTTCTATGCCTTAGATTGGAGGCAACTCCTCGAGTAACTATTCTAGGAACAGATCAACATATTCATCCAACAATGCTCTCACTTCCAAGCGTAGTTCACCCTACTCCCTTAATTCCAATAGATGCCTGACCAACATGAGGATTGATGCATTAGATTTAAAGGCCTCTCAAAGTTCGACTTTACTCATCATAAGAGTTTTCTTAAATCTACGAGCAAGTTTGGCCTGTAGTTTGTTAACTTCACTTAACAGCATTGGGTTTAGCATGATCTTCCTACCATCCTTCTCAAACATATACGAGTTCCGGTATCTATCATGGATTACTCTCCTGTTAAATAGCTACGGTCAGCCTAGCAACACATAAGAAGCGCACATGGGTAGTACGTCATAGAGAATCTAGTCAGAATAATTTTCGATAATGATCAGTAGTAATACTTGCCAAGTGACATATAGTGCTCCCTTCTCACCCAACTAGTGCAACTTGTACAACCTTCGATATGCATTAGTTGATAACTTCAATTTTGTGATCAGATCAGTTAATGCTACATTGATACAACTACTACTAACCACAATGAGGGCATACGCTTAATCATTCACCTTACAGGTGATATGAAATAAATTCTCTGTTTGCTCCTCCTCACATAAGGGTTCCATGTTCATTATGCATCAAATAACCAAGATTAGCTTATCTAAGTCTCTGGAAAGCACATCCTCTTCAATGAGTTTGTTTACCTGAGAAACTTCTTTCTTGGTAGTACTCTCCTCCTCAGGTTCCTCGTTAGTACTCTCTACTTCTAGCTTCGGGTTATCTCCCTTGATGACCATAGTCCTTCTATTTGGGCACTAAGCAGCCATACATCCAAACCCTTGTAACATAAATCACTTGATCTGGCTCGTCTTCCTACCAAATCCTTGCCCTTTCTCATAAGTTTAGGTCAACATATCACTATTAGGTTAAGCCTTTTGTTTGGCTTGGACATCTACCATTCTAATCGGCTTAATACTTAACTAAGCTAGGTGACTTCCCTGTTTTGGTCAGCTTATCAACAATTTGGTCGGTAGTTAGCTTCTTTTTTGTCTCTCCATTCATTGAGCTATTTGAATGGCTTCATCCATTGTGGTGAATCATTGGAGTTCCATTATATCTTGTATGTCACCTCTCAACCCAGTAAGGGACCTAGAAATTGTTCGTGTTATTGGTTCCTCGACTTCATAGTAGATCATAAGCATTTGAAATTCTTAAATATATTCATTGATAGTTAAGCCTCCTTGTCTTAGCTCCTAAAGTTGAGTAAATGTGTCTTGTACATAAGTATCCAACACAAATCTATTTTTGAGTATTCTCTTTAACTAAGACTAAGTAACGATCTCTCAGTATCCTTCTCATTTCCTCATAGCCTAGAAATTCTTCCACCACATGGTAGCACATCTAGAGAACTCAACAGTAGTAGTTCTCACTTTCTCATAATCCTTATATTGGTAATAGTTAAAGATACGCTCTACTTTCTCTTCCTACTCTAAGTATTCATTCGCACTTCCAAATCTATTGAAGATTAGACTCGGAAGTTTTACATGGTCAAATGCTCTGGGTGCTCGAGCTTACTCTTCTTCTTCATAATACTCTTCCTCGTCCTCTTCTCCCATGTCTCCCAAGTCAATCCTTCTCCTTACTTGTCTACTTACTCCTCCACCTTGAACTTATCGAGCTAGGTTCTAACCTCTTACAGGTTATGTAGCTTGTAGGGTATTATACGTGACTTTAGCAGGTTGGTAAGCCAATGCATGAATAGCTTGGGTTAAATCTACTAAAAGGTTAGCTACCTTATCAAGTCTCTCATCAGTGCTCCTAGGGGTTCCTTGAGACTATCGACCATGGTAGACAACACCATTGTTGTCATCCACAACACCAGCATTAATGCTCGGGTCAAACATTTTCTCCAAAAATGCAAATCTCAAACTCTTTGATTAGGCGTTTTAATAAACACTTTCACAAACCAGAAATTTAACGGCCAACAAATATAGCAATTAAACAAACTCAATAACTTGCTCTATTTCACATATGTAATATAAAGTATAGATAGAGCTTCAAAATAAACTACAAATCAAGCGAAATCCCTATTCTAATACCAAGATGATGCGAATCGTAACCAAAAACAAACAAGGTCAGTTGTTAGTTGGTTCCAAGCTTGAAAAAAGGTTATGGGGAGTGTACGAAAGAACAAAAATGTAAATGAAAAGTAAGGAAAACCTACGAATAGCTCCAAAGGATATGATGCACCAATGAAACTTCTAAAGACTCACGGCACAGCTCGATATAACGCATGAGATGGTTTAGCGAGGTTACTTGCCACCTAGCCTTACTTAAAGGTTAAGATAAGAGTGAAATGATCGTAAACAAATAGTGTTTACGAAAGGAAGAATATTAAATTATATTGATGATAATCTTTGATTATCTCAGCTACAAGTACATAGTGTGTTTATACTCGAAAGTTAGGGCAACTTGCCTAAAAGGGTATTATCCTAAAGAAGTAACGTACAATAATACAAAAGGGTAAAAATGAATATTCAAGAAAAGCAATAATTAATGTGGTAGATTCTATATGTAGTCTTGTACATGTGGTAGAGATACATTGGCAATGCCATTGGAGGATGCAGACAAAAGAGTACGATGAGATTGCTGATCCGAGCAGGGGTAGCTAAGGATTAATCTGGAGTCTCTCTCAGTCTCTCAGCAAGGGTGATGTCGAGCAATTAGTCGGCTCAAACATGAGTGAGTAAGTGTACATGGTTTAGCTATTGTCCTGGCAATCTACAATTCAATACACAACTTTAGAGAAATGGGCAGTCATTTGGCTTAGCATATAGATACTCAACTTTGGAAAGAGTTGGTTAAAGTAGGAGGATCCACCTTATTAGCCCCTCTAGTCATTGGGTTGAACTGTAGGTCAAAGGCCTAGTAGCCTAATTCCCATCATTACCCTTTTTGTCTTTTCTATGTATGTGTCGTAACCTTAGTGGGGCTAGTCTATAAACCTTAACTTACTTGTGTGCAAAAATCATCCCTCTTCATTATTGAATACCGATATTACTCTTTTGAGAGCACTTAGCTGTGTCTTTTCTCCTATCTTTTAGCTCTTATTTAGCTCCTTTAACAAGAGTTGGTGGCAAGCAACCCTAATACTACATTAGTACATCATATCGAGTGTTAGGATTAGGCTGAGTGCCATTAGCTGGTGCGTCATATCAAGTTAGTAGCCATCCGGATTTGCTAACCCTTTTGTTTCTCTTTTCTATTCTCGTTTGTTATAGTGTCACTTCTATGTGTACAACCCTAGAGATGCATTAACATTGCTGGTATCAAAGCACGGTTGTAAGAGGGAGTATATGAAGTTACAGTAGAGTTTTGTTCGTGTTTGCTGCTAGTGGCTGCTATGTTCCTTTCATAGCTGCTGTAGTGTGTTTAAGTGGAGTAAGTTTTGAAGTTATGAGTTGTGTAATGGAGGTTTGTGGAGTGGTAAGTGCAATTCTTATTGTTGCTCTGCTATCCTTTATTTCTTTATTTCAAAATAGGGCAAGTTCTTTTTTATGGTACTTATGTGTATATGTTAGTTGTTGAAGTTGTTAAAGTGTGTTAGTAAGATTCTAGATAGTGAGTAGAAGTGTTTGTTGGATATTGAGTTGTAAACTTCTTGGAAAATATTACACTATGTTAAATTCAACTGTTCATAGCTTTATTGGTGATTAGAGTAATGGTGCTCATGTTAGTCGAGGCTAAAATGATAGTAATACCCCTAGGTCAATCGATGATAGGCTTAATAGATTTACCAATCCTTTTTAGAGTCTAGTTGCTATGATGTAAGCCAATAAGCAACAATCACAGGGTGTACCTCAATGTAACCCACTTAAGAATATTCTTGAGAGACGATATGGCCAAGGTGGCTGAGCTAATCACTTAGTTTAACCTCATTGAGCTGGAGAAGTGGTAGACCAAGTTGTTAGACAAAGATTGGAGTTGGAGGAGATTGAAGAGGATGTCGAAGAAATAGATATAGAGGATGATGGAGAAGAAGAAGTAGAAGTTGAATATTATAAAGCACCAAAATGAGGACGCTGGGCTCCCTTAGGACTTGACAATGTCAAAGTCCAAATCCCGACTTTCAATAGAAGCGGTAATGCAAATGAGTACCTAGAGTCGGAAGAAAAGGTGGAGAAAGTGTTTTATTGTTATGGGTATACATATGCAATTAAGGTTCGACTTATTACACTTGAATTTTCTAGATATGCTACCTTTAAATGTGGCTAGAGTGTGAGATGAAAGACTAGGCATAAGGACTTAGGGAAGAGATGAAGAGATTGTTGAAGGGTAGATTTGTAGCTAAGACTTACCTTTATGATACATTTACTAAGTTGCAAGAGCTTCACTAAGGAAACAGATCTGTTGATAACTATGTGAAAGAATTGCATATGCTAATGATCCTAGTAGACATGGAAGAGCCTAAAGCCTATACTATATCTCCATTCATCTATGGACTCAAATATGAGATTTGCAGCGTTATAGAGGTACGAAAGTTCTATATACTGGAGGAGACCATTAAGGTAGCATAGAGGGTTAAAAGGTAGAGAAGAAATGCCTTAAATAGACCTAGGCCAAGTTTTTCTTGAGCTTTAGCTCTACGCTAACTTGCTCATACCAAGCACAGGAGACCTCCCCTAATTGAGGAAAAACATGACCAACTTGATGATAGCTGAGCATACTTGAAGAGCCAAGCTGAAGATGGGCTGACTTGAGGACATATGAGAAAGTGCAAACCTCTAGATGAAAGATGATTGAGGTGAAGTGCTTCAAATGCTTAGGTTTTGGATATACGGCTCCTGAGTGTTTGAATCGACTTGCCACGGTGCTCCAAGGAGATGTAGTGGATAGCATTAATGAGAGTGAGCCCAAGATGGAAAGAATGCTAGAGGAGTTGAAGCTAAGGAGGAAGAGGAAACTTATATCTATGTTGACTAAGGTGAAGTGATAACTTTAGTTCCAAGATGATTGTTGAGCTTCTTATTGAGCTCCAAGGAAGATGAAAGAAAAAAATTGTTCCATATACCAAGTGTACCATCAAGGGACGATTGTGCACCATCATTGTGGATGGAGAGAGTTATACCAATGTAGTTACAGACTCCTTCATGTAGAGGTTAGGACTACTGACCTCTAAACACCCCCAACCTTATAAGCTACATTGGCTACATGACTAGGGTGCTCTGCACATTATCAAGCAAGTATTTATACCTTTTTGTTTAGGGAATGTGTATAAGGACAAAGCAATGTATGATGCCATCCCTTTAAAGCTTCATATCCGTTACTTGGAAGACCTTAGTTGTTTGACCAACGTGTTACTCATAATGGATATAAGAATACCTATGCCTTTGTTAAAGAAGGAAAGAAGATCATATTGCAACCATGACCCTAACTTAGGTGAATGAGACACATAACCAGCTTACTCAAGCTAATAAGAAGAGGACATTAACGATGAGTTGAAGAGAGCTTGGAGCCATTGAGAAGGCTAATGAACCTATGTTTTTATTGATTAGAAAACTATTGGAGTTGACAGGTCTTGAAGATGTGCTTGATGAAATTTAAAGATTGATTGATGAATTTTCTAACTTGTTCCTAAAAGAGTTACAAAAGGGATTACCCCCGACTCGAGGCATAAATCATTGCATTGATCTATAGCTAAGAGCATCCTTATTGGATTGACCTGTTTATGGAACGAATCCTTAATAGGCTATCAAGTTAAAGAGATAAGTGGACAAGCTGATAGAGTGAGGTTATATGAGAGAGTGCATGAGTCCTTTTGATGTACTAACTCTACTCATCCTAAAGAAAGATAGTTCGTAGCACATGTGCATTAACAATCATACTATTAATTGTATTACTATCAAGTATAGATATCTAATATTGAGACTTGATGACTTGTTAGATGAGTTTCATGGTGCTAAAGTATTTTTGAAGATTAATTTATGAAGTGGCTACTATCAAATTCTCATGAGACTTGGTGATGATTGGAAGGCTGTCGTTAACACTAGGTATGCTCTCTATGAATGGTTGGTTATGCCATTTGAACTTATAAATGTGCTGAGCACATTTTTGAGGCTTATGAACCATGTGATGCGTCCATTGATCGAAAAATATGTGGTCATGTACTTTGATGACATATTAGTGTATAGTGCCAACCTAAAAGACCATGTTCAACATCTCTAAATTGTCTTTGACATTCTATGTGCTGAGAAACTCTATGGGAACCTAAAGAAGTATACCTTTTGTCAAGGTGAAACTATCTTCCTTAGTTATGTAGTGTTTGGAGAAGGAATCCAAGCAAATGAGGAAAAGGTTCAAGTTGTTTTGGAGTGGCCTACATCTAGAATTGTTACTGAAGTGAGAAGTTTCTACAGACTTACAACTATAGGTGATTCATTAGAAACTTCAGTACAACTGTAACACCTTTAACCAAATTGATAAAGAAGAATGATGGATTCCTATGGATTGACTGAGTTGAGAAGAGTTTTAAGGAAATTAAGGAAAAACTTACCACAACCCTTATCTTAGTTTTGCTTAATTTTGATAAGCCATTTGAGTTGGAATGTGATGCGTTAGGCATTGGTATTAGCACTATACTAATGTAAGAGTGTCGACTTATCGCCTATCATGGTGAGAAACTTAATGATGCCGAATTGAACTATTTTGTGTACGAAAAAGAGTGGTACTCTCTTTTCTAAGCTTTTACTATCTGGCAGCACTATTTGTTACCATGAGAGTTTGTGATTTATACTGACCATGAGTCCTTGAACATCTTGGTAGTTAGAACAAACTTTTAAAGTAGCAAGGATAATGCTAATGTGGTTGCTAATGCTCTGTCATGATAGCACATTTTGCTAAGCACCTTCTAGACAATGTTATTGGGATTTTCTCTTATTATTGAACAATATGCTCAAGACTCACATTTTGGTCCTATTCTTAAGAAGTGTAGAGAACGCGTAGCTATTAGTGGATATTACCTCAAGGATGGCTATTTGTTTAAGGAAAGAAGGTTGTGCATACCAAATTGTTCTATACATAAGTAATATTTAGAGAAGCTCACAGTGGCAGATTATCTTGTCACTTTAGAGAGACCAAAACAGCTAAACTATTGAAAGAAAAATTTTTACTAGCCTGGTTTGGCCAAGGATGTCTATAAGGTAATTAGGAGTTGTGAAGTGTGTAAATGTACAAAAGGAAAGAGAGAGTTGCATGGAGGATATATGTCGTTGATGATGTCGACTATACCTTAGCCCGACCTTAGCATGGACTTTATCTTATGGTTACCTTAGACATCTAGATGAAGAGATTCAATCTTTGTTGTAGTGGACTACTTCAGCAAAATGGCATACTTTATCTCGTGCTATAGAACTAATGATATTTTATATATTGCTAATTTGTTTTTGTAAGAAATTATCCGACTATGTGGAGTGTCAAAGACCATTGTCTTAGATCGGGACATAAAATTCTTAAGCTATTTCTAGAAAACCCTTTGGAGAAGACCTAGGACTAAACTTGTGTTCAGCTCTAGTAGATACCCTCAAAGGTGAACAAGATACTAGGCAACCTACTTTGAGTTGATGTGGGAAAGATCTTGAGAGATTAAGATAAGTGTCTACTAATTATGGAATTCGTGTGCAATTGAATTGTTCACAGTACCATTGGGAAGACCCCTTTTGGGGTCTTTTATGGCCTTAATTCTACTATTCCCTATATCTAATTAGTACCCTTACAGTTGTAGAAGAGCGTCAATCTAGAGTTACCTAAGCCTAAGAATTACAAGAGTTTCACTAGTCCATGGCAAGGAAGAACGCCAAGTTCAATTAGAAACAATAAGTACTTTGTAGTCATGGCTACCAAAATACTTTTTTCAAGCTAAGCGACTTAATATGGATTCATTTAAAGTCTTGAAGAAGATTAGCTGCAATGCCTATCAGATTGGACTACTAGAGAACTATGGTATCTCCTCCACCTTTAATGTGATTATCTTAATCCTTCACCAACCTGAAGACGATGCAGAGGAGACCAAAAGAGAGCCACTACCATAAGAAGCCCCTTTCACTTTGAGGACAAATCCTTTTAACCCCTAAGTAGATGATAGGAATCAACTCTTCAAACCAGTCACTAGAAGTCGAGCAAGAGGACTATCAAGACTCACTCGATATGTCCTAGCTTGAGAATTACTAAGAAGAGAAGATTCCATCATCGAACCAATCGAGTTGGTGAGCAAATCTACCTACTTACTGTGTGGCCATAGCTACTGTCGAACTTTTGTAAGGTTCAACATGATTCTGAG
This sequence comes from Lumnitzera littorea, assembly GCA_024138015.1. Taxonomy (NCBI): domain Eukaryota; kingdom Viridiplantae; phylum Streptophyta; class Magnoliopsida; order Myrtales; family Combretaceae; genus Lumnitzera; species Lumnitzera littorea. The sequence goes on along the minus strand of JAMXBB010000004.1, from coordinate 63,377,590 downwards.
CATCTGATTGTTGACTTTCTTTTAACCCCTTTCAAGCTGGATCTTGCAACTACTAAGCAACCTAGGAATTCATTTCAGTAGCTGCATTATAAGCCCCCTTGCCTCTTGACACATATCTTTAGGTGTAAATTACCCCTTTTCAGCATGTCTTATTATCTTCTTTGTAAATTACCCCTTTTGTCTTTTCCATATATTTGTTGTAACCTTAATGAGGCTAGCATAAAAACCTTGACTTACTTGTACCTAACAATCATCACTCTTCATTATTGAATACCGATATTACTCTTTTAGGAGTACTTAGCTATGCCTTCTCTCTTATTTAGCTCCTTTAGCTAGAGTTAGTAGTGAGAAACCTTAATACTATACTTATGTATCATATCAAGTGTTAGGATTAGGTTAAGTGGGATCGACTAGTGTAACATATTCAGTTGGTAGCTATTCAGATTTTCTAACCCTTTTATTACCCTTTTCTATTCTTGTTCATTATGGTGTCACCTTTGTATATATGACCTTGAAGACGCATCACCTTTTGATTAGAGGATTCTTGTATAAGGTTTTCAACATCTGAATTATGGTGTCCTATTTTTCCTTCTCCTTCTATGGAATTGTTTGTTGTTGAACCGCTAGAGGTAATCTAGGAGCATTCTTATCTCTCCAACCTAAATTTGGGTGGTCTCTCCATCCTGGATTGTAGGTGTTAGAATAGGGATTCCAATTCCTTGCTCCCCTATCAAACTTATTCATAAAGTTGACTTGTTCCATGCTTGAGCTTTAAAAAGCACATAAGTGGATCCCCATAAGACATACCATCCTCCATTGGACCAAAACATGGGCTTAAGCTTTTCATGGGTTGCATCTTACTCACTTAAGCCGTAAGACTTACTATTTGTCCTTGAAGCTTAGTGACTATTTCTGACTCATTTGTAGCAGCCACTTGTCTTGGTTTGGTTCTTTCACTTTACTAGTTGAATGAATTCATAGCCATTTCTTCAAAAAGTGCATACGCTTGCTTAGCATTCTCTCTCATCAAACATCCTCTTGAAGCGACATTAATCATAATCCTCAACTGGTCACCTAATGAATTATAAAAAATGTAAACCAAAGAAGGCAAGGATATACCATGGTGAGGGCAATGCCTAAGAATCTCCTTGAATTGTCCTTAAGCCTCATAAAACATCTCTCCTTCATATTAGCAAAATGAATTGATCTCATTTCTCAATTGGGTGATCATGTTAGGTGGAAAGAATTTTGCTAAGAACTTCTATGCCAATTGATCCCAAGTTTTAATTGATTGTATCGACAAGGAGTTTAGCCAGCTTCTTACCTTAGCCTTAAGAGAGAAAGGGAATAGGTAAAGGCTAATCACATCATTTGAAACTCCATTGCTCTTAAGTGTGACACAAATTTGCAAAAAGTTCATCAAATAGTCATGTAGGTCTTCTAAAGGTCCACCCTTAAATTGATTTACCTGTACCTTTTGGATCAATGCAAGTTTTAACTCAAAGTTATTGGCTTAAATTGTGGGCTATTCAATAGCTGGTGCAGCATCCTTGATGGTAGGCATAAAGTACTCCCACAATGGTCTTGTATCCTCATTTCCACCTAAAAGTTGTCCATTTTGCCCATTATTATCATCTCCATTATGATCATCTCCGTTCCCATTACCTCTATGATTCTCAATTGCTTAAGATTTGTTCTTCTTTCTATTAAACGTTAGTGCAATGTTCACTTAATTACAAAATAAAAAAGAAAAGTCAAATCAGGAACTCTTTCATCAAACATACATTAACTAAATCTAAAGGAAGAATATTTTTGGCTTTTCTAAAAAATTTTTCAACTTTTTATGGATTTTTCTAAAATTTTAAACATTTACAAACTAAAATAACTAAAAGCTCTAATAGACAAATCTTAAAATGTAAAAAGATTGAAACTTTATACACCAAAGTTAAATAACCACTACTTTAATATCAAAAGCATTAAGCAAAAACATGATTGCACTAAGAAAGGTACATAGAACACAAGAAAGACGGCAATGAGACATGGCTAGATTTTTCTTTTTTTCTATAGAAAGTGCACAATATAAGGTGAGAAATCTACACAAATAGCAAGATTAAGGCAAAATTAAGTGTCTAAACTATCAAGAAGTTAAACTAAATACAACTTAATTGAAATCTTGGAGCAACAAGCTAAAATAAAGAACACTAAACAAGTAATGACAAGCTTGAAATTTTTTGTTTTTCTCAATAAAGCAAATAAAATGCAAATTAAGCAAAACTAACAAGATAAAATAACAAGTAGAAATCTAGTAATTATCAAGAGCCTAAACTAGCAAGGAGCTAAACTAAATACTAATCGATAAAGATCATTCTCAACATCAACAAAATAACAAGGCTAAGAAATCAACAAGCATAAACAAAGATGCTATAATGCAAAAAGATCAAAACTTTACTTGTTAGAGCACATAACTATTATCACTAAAGGCAAAACAACAATCTAAAACATGATTCCACTGAGAGAGATCTATAAAATACAAAGAACACCACAATGATATGATGCTGTAAATTATGGGAAAATTTATCAAACAAGTAAAATTCTAGCAAATGTTTAAAGATAAACTAGCTAAGAGTTGAACTAAGTATGAAATAATAAAAATGGCAAGCAACAAACTAAGATAAGTACTATCAAAGAGTAAACAAAAAGCTGGATTTTTTTTCTTTTTCACTATAAAATGCAACGAACAAGAAGATAAGGATATCTAACTAGCAACAACAAGCTCAATTAATATGAGATGAAGCTAGATGAAAATGCACTACACTTGTTCCATATCACCTATAGGGTGAATAATCAAGTGAGCGTGTTAATTGTATATAGTGGAAGTTACACTAATATGGCATTAACCAATTTGCTCACGAGGTTGAATTTGCCAATTATTGTACACCTAAGGCCATACAAGTTGCATTGGCTGAATGAGAAGGGAGCACTACATGTCACATAGCATATACTACTATCGATCACTATTGGAAATTACTCTGATAAGATTCTCTATAACGTACTGCCTATGTGTGCTTCACATGTGTTGCTTAGCTGACCATAGTTGTTTAACAAAAGTGTTATCCATGACAGATATAGGAACACGTATGTGTTCGAGAAGGAGTCAGGAAGATTATGCTTAACCCAATGCCACTGAGAGAAGTTAATAAATTGTAGACAAAACTTGCTTACGGATCGAGGAAGATTGATGATGAGAAGAGTTGAGCTCCAAAAGGCCATCAATGTTGATGAGTCAACCCTTATGTTGGTCAGGCACTTATTAAAGGTGAAGGAGTGGGGTAAACAGTATCGACATGCTGAGTCATTGTGAAAATCTCTATACCGCATTAAACGACCTTCATACAAAGAGACTATTACACAATCTTAAGAAGTGTTGCTTTTGCCAAGAGGAAGTGATATTCTTAGGCTACGTAGTATGTGGAGGAGGCTTATGAGTAGATGACAACAAGATCTAAGCAATAGTCAAGTGGTTGATCCCTACTACTTATGTCAATGTGAGAAGTTTCTACGGACTAGCTTCATTCTACAAGAGATTCATTAGGAATTCCAATACCTTTATTGCGCTACTTATTGAGATAACAAAGAAGAACACTGACTTTCGATGGGGAGAAAAGGAGGAGAGAAGTTTGTCGAGATAAAGGAAAGGTTGACCTCTACCCTTATACTTGTTATACTTGACTTCGAGAAAGCTATACCGTATGCAATAAGGCCAGATGTCGAGCTGAGTAAGGGAAAGTAATGCCTTTACCTGTACCAACAAAACCTTGGACAAAATTGAGTATGGACTTTGTTTTCAGATTACTATGAACTACCCAAGGCAAAGATTCTGTAATGGTTTTCATGGATAGGTTCAGTAAGATGGCATACATTGTGCCTTGCTCCAAGACTAACAATGCTTCGGCTATTGCTTCTCTTTACTTACAGGAGATTGTATGATTACACGGTATGTCGAGAAGTATAGTCTCTGACAAAGACTCAAAGTTCTTAAGCTATTTTTGAAGAACCTTTTAGAGTCCTCCAAAAGATTAATGACGATGCATATAGGTTGGAGCTGCTTGAGGATTATGGAGTTTCTAACACCTTCAACATTTCTAACCTCAGTCCATATCATCCAGACAGAGAATTGATTGAAAACCATTTGAATTTGATCTAAAATCTAAATCAACCTGGAGGGAATGATAGAAATCAAGCTATTAGGCCTTTGACCTACAACCGAGCCCGAAGACTAAAGGGACTAACAAGGCAAATCCTCTTGCTTCAACCGACTCCTACTGAGATTGAGTTACTTTGAACTGTTAATTAACTCTGTATGCCGAGCCATATGACTACCTATCTCTCGAAAGTTATGTGCTAAATTGTTGAATGCTAAGAAAGCTGCCAAGCCTTGCATATTTGCTTAGTTGTGTCCACACCATCCAATTACTCAGCATCACCTTTATCGAGAGGATAAGAGATAGACCTCAGACTAATCAGTTGCCCCTACTCAAATAAGTAATCTGCTCGTAATCTTTTGTCTGCATCCTCTAACAACATCGCCAATGTACCTCTGTCATGTGTACAGGACCACATATAGAATCTATTATATTATCATCACTTTTCTTGAATATTCATTTTTACCCTTTTGTATTTCTATACATTACTTCTTTAGGGTAATACCTTTGTTTTCTTTTCCTTTTTAGGTAAATTGCCTTAACTTATTGGGTATAAATACCCCTTGTATTTGTAGCCATAATCATCAAATCATCATCAGTATAAACTGAATATTCTTCCTTATGTAAACATTATTTGTTTACTCTCATTTTACTCTTATCCTAACTCTTGAGCAAGGCTAGGTGGTAAGTAATGTCACCAGACAAATTCGTGTATCATATGGGATTATATCGTGGGTCCTCGGAAGTTTTATTGGTACGTCATATCCCTTAGAGCTGTTCATGGGTTTTGCTTACCTTTCATTCACTTTCTTGTCCTTTCATGCATTTTCCCCATCATCTCTTCAAGCTTTCGATAAGCATGGGCCCATCCAGCAATCGGCCTTGTCTATTCTCAGTCACAATGCACATTATCTTAGTATCAGAGTAAAGGTTTTCGCTTAAATTGTGATAGATTGTTTCAAAGTTCTGTTTATACTCTGTTTTGCTAATGTAAAACAAAGCAAGTTACTGTGTTTGCTTGATTGTTGAGTTTATTAGTTGTTAAATTTCTGGTTTACGAAAGTGTTTGTTGAAACACCTAACCAAAGAGTTTGAGATTTAAGTCTTTTAGAGAAAATGATGAAACCTAGTATCAACGTTGGTGTTAGAAATGACAATAGTAGAGTTGTCCACCATGGCCAACAATCTTAAAGTACCCTTAGGAGCACTAACGAGAGACTAAATGAGGTAGCTAATCTCTCAGTGGATTTGTCTTGAACTATTCATGCGTTAGCTTATCAACCTACTGAAGTGACATAAAACACTCCACAAGTTGCTTAACCTACGAGAACTCAAAACCTAACTCAATAAGTTCGATGTGGAGGAGTACGTAAACAAGTAAGGAGAAGGATTTATTTGGGAGACATGGGAGAAGAGGATAAGGAAGAGTATTATGAAGAAGAAGAGTGAGCTTAAGCACTTAGAGCCTTCGACTACACAAAACTTCAAATTCTGAGTTTCAATGGGTTAAGGAGTGCTAATGAATACTTAGAATTGGAAGAGAAAGTAGAGTATGGTTTTTACTATTATCAGTACAAGGATTACGAAAAAGTAAGAATTGCTGCTATTGAGTTCTCTTAATATTCTGCCATGTTAATAGAAGAATTTCAAGGTTATGAGGAGGCAAGAAGGCTACAAAAAGATTAATACTTAGCTCGAAATGAAAAGAATACTAAGAAACAGATTCATGCCGGATACTTATCTACAAAACACTTTTACCCAGTTTCAAAGGCTGAGACAAGGAGGTTAAACAGTTGATGAGTATGTCTAGGAATTCCAAATGCTCATGATCTAATGTGAATTAGAGGAACCACCGACACGAACAATCTCCAAGTTCCTAACTGGGTTAAGAGGTGACATTTGAGATATTATGGAGGTCTAACGATTTACCACAATGGATGAAGATACTAGAATCACCTAATAAGTGGAGAGGCAGAAAAGAAGCTAAGTACCACCTGAACTACCGACTAATCGACCAGGATAGGGAGTTACTGAGCTTAGTTAAGTACCGAGCTGATCCGAAGGGTAGATATCCGAGTCGAGTAGAAGGGCCAACCTAACAGTGATGTGCCAACCTAAACTTATGAGAAAGGACAAGGATTTGGTAAGGAGATGAGCTAAATCAAGTGCTTCAAGTGCTAGGGGTTTGGACAGATGGCTGTTTAGTTCCCAAACCGAAGAACTATGGTGATTAAGGGACATGTCTCGACGTTGAAGGTAAAAAGTACTGATATGGAACCTGAGGAGGAAGAGGGCACTATCGAGAAAGAACTTATTGAAGAGAATGTGTTTTCCAAGGACTTGGACCAATTAGTCATTGTTATTTAGCATGCAATGAACTTAGAACCTCTCACGATGAAGAGCAAAAAGAGAACTTGTTTCATATCAGCTATAGGGTGAATGATAATGTGAGCGTGTTAATTGTGGATAGTGGAAGTTGCACTAATATAGCATCAACCAATCTGGTCACAAGGTTGAATTTGACGACTATCATACACCTGAGGCCATACAAGTTGCATTGGTTGAATGAGAAGGGAGCACTACATGTCATATGGCAATTACTGCTACTAATTATTATTGAAAATTACTCCAATGGGATTCTCTATGATGTACTGCCTATGTGCGCTTCACATGTGTTGCTTAGCCGATCGTAACTATTTGATAGAACGGTTATCCATGATAGATACAAGAAGATGTATGTGTCCAAGAAGGATGATAGGAAGATTACATTGAACCTAATGCCACCAAGAGAAGTTAATAAACTATTGACAAAAATTGCTTGCAAATTGAGGAAGACTCTGATGATGAGTATAGCCAAACTCCAAGAGGCCATCAATGCTGATGAGCTAACCCTATGTTGGTAAGGCGCCTATTAGAGGTGAAGGAGCGAGGTGAATTATCCTAGTAAATAAAAGAGTTATTAGACGAATATGTCGATCTATTCTTAGAATAGTTACCCCCAACTCAAGGCATGGAACATTGCATTAACTTAATACCTGGTGCCATATTGCCGAATAAGCTAACTAATCAGATGAGTCTCAAGTAAGATTCTAAACTCCAACGACAAGTTAATGAGCTACTAAAAAGAGGTTATGTTAGGGAGCATCTCAGCCCTTATGTTGTTCCAGCATTCCTAATACCGAAAAAGGATGCTACCTAGCGAATGTGTGTTGACAATCAAGCCATGAACAAGATAACAATCAAATACAGGTATCTAATCCCCAGGTTAAAAGATATGTTAGATGAATTAAGTGGAGCCAAGGTTTTTAGCAAGATTAATATGAAATCTAGCTGTCATCAAATTTGAATGAGGTCGGGAGATAAATGGAAGACTGCATTCAAAACTTGGCGTGGACTCTACAAGTGGTTGGTCATACCATTTGGCTTGTTCAATGCCCCGAGTATTTTCATGTGACTGATGAATCACGTACTAAGAAATCTTATGGGGAAGTGTGTCATGGTGTACTTTGACAACATCCTGATTTATAGTGTTAACATGCCAAGTCATTGTGAACATCTCCATGCCGTATTGAACGTCCTCCGCATGGAGAGACTATTCAGCAATCTCAAAAAGTGTTGCTTTTGCCAGGAGAAAGTGGTATTCTTAGGCAACATAGTATGTGGAAGAGGCTTACGAATAGACAACGAGAAGATCCAAGTAATAGTTAAGTGGCTGATCCCTACTACTTGTATCGATGTAAGAAGTTTCCATGAACTAGCTTCAAAATATAGGAGATTCATTAGGAATTGTAGCACCTTCGTTGCACCACTTACTGAGTTAACAAAAAAGAACACTAACTTCCAATGGAGAGAAAAGGAGGAGAGAAGTTTTGTTGAGATAAAGGAAAGGTTGACCTTTGCCCCTGTACTTATTATACCTAATTTAGAGAAAATATTTGAGATGGAATGTGACGCATCAGGCATTAGAATAAGCACTGTTTTAATGTAGGAAGGCTAACTAATTGCCTACCATAGTGAGAATCTTAGAAGACCTCAGTTGAATTACTCTGTATAAGACAAGGAACTCTTGGCATTGATCCGAGCATTGCAAGTATGGTAGCATTATCTACTGCCAAGAGAATTTGTCATCTATATTGACCGTGAGTGTAAATCTTACTTTTAACGGGCCTATGATTTGACTAAGAATACTTCTCAAATGTTCCCAAGGATCAACTAAACTAAGAACTCAAGTTTATGATTAGAAACGAACTTACTTTTCCAATTCAAAAGCCTATTATCGATAAAACCTGAACTTGAAAAACTGCGAACTCTAAAGTTACCTAAAACCCTAAACCTTAAAATAATTAAGGACTTTTAACCCTAAGTGACTAATTGATAATTTAATTTAAATAATTCCATTCAACTCTACAAAATTTTATAATTTTATAGAATTAAATCATTATTTACAAAACAATTTAAAAAGTAAATCCTAAAACAATTCAAGAAGTAAATCCTAAAACAATTTCCTATAAGACAATTCCCTTATCTTCATTCCTAAGCCTTACACTTAAATAAGTAGACCAACTAATCACCCTAAATGACTTATCAATTGAAATTTGGAGTCATTTATCGATTGATAACTTATCAATATCTAGTGATAAAACACTTTCCTTATCACCCCTTTACTTATACTACATATGGACAAATTATCACAAGATTTCACATGTTTCACTTTAATAAAAGAGACAAGACATTTCCATGCACAAAAGGACACTATATGGCCAATTTTTACATGGCTTTAAGGGGGGCTATACTCTTGTCTTTCATCCATCAATCACTTTATCTTACACTCCACTATTCACCTCTTAATGCTTACATTATCAATAGTTGCAATTATTGACTTTTGTGCATACTACAAGATAACAAAATCAAGCTTATTAAACATACTTCCCACTCCATTCCCAACCAGCCACTCTTTTCCCATTTTCTCTCACTTTCAATTTCATTTTCACTTCCTTTTCTCTCACTTTGAAAACAACATAAAAGAAGAAACAACCATACCCTACAAAATCCTTCACTTACTGCCACATTCCAAGCACATACACACTCATGGCACTTTCAACTTCTTCTTGTCTTGCCTTTGCCAACATTCAAAGCCCTTTAAGATCCTTAGAACACTCCCTAAACCGCACTTCAAAGGACTACAACTCGAGTTTCAAAAGGGTTATAAGAAGGAGGAAGTAAGACAAAGAGCATAAGTGGAACCTTAGTGCACAACCACAATATTTTTTTGCTTTAAGGATGAGTAAGTATATCTTGTGTTAGTTGGTTAGTATTCATATTAGGAGACTATGATTTCTTGAAGATATGAGTATGATCATAAGTTAGTATAACATCAAAGACCACCCTAAGAAGCAAACTCATGAAAACCTTACATAGAAGTTGAAATATGAGCATGTAAAGTTAGTGTTTTGTAAAGATACTAGTTTAACACTTGAAATGGAAGATTTTAAGTTGAGAAAATCTTGAAATGAGAACTTGAATGAAAGAGAAGCATATTGCATGTGAGAGTTTAGAAGTCATTTAGATGTTGTTTACACTTTTATTAAGTTAAACATGCTCAAATCTAGACTTAGGTAAAGATAAAATCCATCACATGAAGTTTTATAAGGAAACCAACTTTGTAAGACATGAACTATGATATGGGAGGTATGATAAAAGTGAGATTCACTATTTTCATGTAAAGTATATGTCAAATAATCATCTCATGGAAAAGAAGTCAAGTTAAGATTTGAATAAAAGTAGCTTAAGTTCATGATCTAACACCTAAACTTAAGAAAATGATGAAACAAGTTGGAAGCCTTCATACTTAAACCAACCAGATCTAGAACATCCCTAAAAGACACTTAAGAATATGATAAAAGTAAGTAAACAAAGTGAAAAAACCAACCAAGGTAAGTTTGATAAGTGTATTAGCCTAAAACTCAAAACTGAGCTTAAAACTTCCAAAATAGGCCTCAAACGTTAAGTTGAACCACCCTTAAGTTTCTGACCAGCAACTTGACACATAAATAAAGGTTGTTTTAAGACCCTCAAGAAGCCCACAAGATACTCCCTAAGCCTAAGAAAGTGACCATCTTTGAATTGAATAAAAAACAAGCCCATTTGACAACTTAAGCACACTTAAGAGCTCAAGAAGTGGTTGATAGCCTTAGGAGTGTAAATTAAAGTTTTAATCTAACCTTAAGGAGTATTTTGAGCCTAGAATGAAATCTTAAGCCTAAGCCCAAAGGAATTCTCAAGTTAACAAAAAGCCCATTAACCAAACAAAGCCTAAAAGCACTCCAAATCATGAGGACCGCTACTGTTCTGACCTATGGATAGATTTTTGTGCCTCATCTTGAAAATCTAAGCTCACTACGTTAAAGTACACTTGAAAACGATGAAGATTGACTATAAGATCATAAAAATTGGATCTAAAACGAGAAAGTTATGCACGATTGAACTTTTAAGTAAAACGAGGAAAAATACTAAATCTAGTCAAGAGTATAACTTAAGGGGTTTTAGTTTAGTTTCCCAAGTTTTATTTCAATCCCTTATAGTATTATGATTTCGATAACCAAGAGACCCCGTGTTTAGAGACGACCTGCCCCTAGTCTACTTTGACTGACCTGCATGGCAGAGTGAGTGAATTCTTAATGACTCTTTACTTAATTTTGCTTATAGAATAGATGTACCTAAACTTATATATATAAATTTGGCTGCTTGTGGGATATGGGAAATGCATGTGTATAAATTTGTAAACTGAATCCTATGGCTTGTTAATTATGTAATAATGGGAATTGTTTGTGATAATTTATATGTGCAATTGTATAGAATGAAATTATCTAATCACCTTGAAAATTGGATTAACCACTTATACGATTGAGAAATTAAATAGATCATGCATTCCCCATAATTGCATTCGGATAACACCAATTGTCATTTTACGCAGAAGATGGGAAAGGATTCACAGGAGGAGGGCCTCCTGTAGGATTGAGCACTAGCTATATCATCATTTTATTGAGTCTCTGTCTTAAGTTAATGGGCTTACTAGGCATCGAGAGACGCCAACCGTTGGGAGACACCAACCATCGGTGAGGGGATGTATCTTATGGCTTCTGCTTAGGGCGTGTGTTTGTGGATTATGGAGGCCACCATACCACTAGACTTAGGATTTTGAAAATATGATTTGATATATATATATATATATAATTTTGTTTTGACTTAAGCACAATAGTGCAAATGAAATAAAACCCAAGAGGTAGAACTTAAATTTTGGTTTAGGTTGGTTAATTATCTCCAAACCTTAATTACAAGGGGCGTAATTCTAAGTCGTATGCAATTCCTAGGCTACTACATGTGTTGTTTGGTATACTAATTGTTCATGCATTCATATGATTATATATTTAATAAATTTCCACCATATGGTATTGACGAGGGTATTTATCTCACTAAACTTAAGCTTACACCTCAATAGATTTTTTTTGCTGCAGGAAAACCTCTTTGTTCATCCGGGCCGAGGGATGTTCGAGGTGAGTCTTGTTTAGAGATGGGTTAGAGCGATTAAGGAGCGAAGAGGAGATAACCATTTACTTTTGTAGATAACAATTTACTTTTGTATTTTTGTTTATATCATAGATTAAAGTTTCTAATGTAGTTCCCTTTATGAACTGCATTTGTTTGTAATATTCTTTTGGTGTAGAACTTATGAGTCCATACATTTATTTAGTTAATTTACACCATAGAAGTTAATTTTAGTTAAATTGCTCTATATCACTTATTTATGGGCCGGTAGTAACGTATAGTGGAAGGTGCCTTATGTGTCGTATGAAAAACCTACGATCAACAAAGGGGTTGATAGTAAACCCTTATATGGTACACGGTGACCTACTACGACAACGATACCATTGGGTCATGATAATGAGTCTCTAAGGTACCTCTGAAGTTAAACCAAGTTGTCAAAGCAATAGGCGAGATGGGTTAAATTCCTTGAAGGATTCAATTTTGTGATAAAATACAAATAAGGAAAGAGCAATGTAGTTGTAAATGCTCTTTCAAGGAGAAATGCGCTTTTAACTTAACTACAAACCAAGCTATTTAGGTTTGCAAGTATCAAAAAGCAGTATTCTAAGTATCCATGCTTTGCACCCATACTCGCGCGTTGTGTCAATGGAAGGGCAATGGATGAATATCATATGGATGAGGGATACTTATTCCAAGGAGGGAAATTGTGTGTGCTAACCTATTCACTTCAAGAGCTGTTGATCAGGAAAGCCTACAGTAGAGGACTATCTAGACATTTTGGGAAGAAAAGGACATATGAATTGCTGAGTGGTTGATTCTTTTTGCTAAGAATGAGGCGAGATGTGTACCGAATTGTTGAAAGTTGTACCATATGCAAGAAGGCCAAATGCCGAGCTAAGTAAGGAAAAGCAATGCCTTTACCTATTTCGACAAACCTTTGACTGAATTAAGCATGGAATTTGTTCTTGGGTTACTACGAACTACCTAAGGCAAAGATTCTGTAATGGTAGTCATACATAGATTCAGCAAGATGGCATACTTTGTGCCTTACTCCAAGAATAACGACACTTCGGCTATTGCTTTTATTTTCTTGCAGGAGATTGTATGGCTACATGGTGTACCGAGAAGTGTAGTCTTCGATAAAGACCCGAATTTCTTAAGCCATTTCCAAAGGACCTTTCAAAATCCTCCCAAAGATCAATGACAATGCCTACATGTTGGAGCTGCCAGAAGATTATGAGGTTTCTGACACCTTCAATATTATCGACCTTAGTCCATATCACCTTGATGGAGAACTGATTGAAGACCATTCAGATTTGATCCCAAATCAAAATCAACCTAGAAGGAATGATAGAAATCAAGCAATTGGGCCTTTAACCTATAATCGAGCCCAAAGACTAGAGGGATTGACAAGGCAAATCCTCTTGCTCCTACTGAGGCTAGGTTACTCCAAACTGCTGATCAACTCTATATGTCGAGCAATATGATTACCCATCTTTCGGAAGTTATATACCAAGTTGTTAAATGCCAAGAAAGCTGCCAAACCTTGCATATTTTCTTAGCTATGTCCAAACCATCCAATTGCTCGGCATTACCTTCTTCGAAAGGATGAGAGATAGAACCTAGGCTAATTAGTCACCCCAGCTTGAACAAGCAATCTTCTTGTACTCTTTTGTCTACATCCTCCAACATCATTACCAATGTACCTCTGCTAAGTGTACAGGACCACATGTAGAATCTGCTACACTAATCATCACTTTTCTTGAATATTCATTTTTACCTTTTTGTATTATCATACATTACTTCTTTAGGGAAATACCTTTTTGTCTTTTCCCTTTTAGGCAAATTGCCCCAACTTATTGGGTATTTGTAGCCATAATCATCGGATCATCATTAGTATAGACTAAATATTCTTCCTTACATAAACGCTATTTGTTTATTCTCATTTTACTCTTACCCTAACCTTTGAGCAATGTTAGGTAGCAAGTAAGCTCACTAGACCAATTTGTACATCATATCGAATTATCCCTTTAGTCCTCGAAAGTTTCATTGGTGCGTCATATCCCTTAGAGTGGTTCATAGGTTTTACTTACCTTTCATTCACTTTTTCATCCTTTCATACATTTTCCCTATCATCTCCTCAAGCTTTCGATAAGCATAGACCCATCCAGTGATTGACCTTATCTATTCTTGGTCATAGTACACATCAGATGTCATTCCACTTGATCCACCATATAAAAAAAAATCAAGAGAAGTTTACAAGTCTTTGCTTCACTTAACCTTTATGACTCTCTACTTTGCCTATCCAACCTCTCTACAATCTAGGCTAATTACAAATCTATAGAGTGCAATCAAACTTCTCGTAAACAACTCTCAAACAATAAATAATGATTACAAAACGAAAGTAAGAGGAACAGTAATAATCTCAAATAATTTGGCATATAAATAGTAATGAAGATTGTTGAATATGTAGCTTCATTTCAACTCTTTAAAGTAGACTTTGAGAAATGTTCTGTGATTTTTTAGATAGTAGGGAATAATCATGATAGATGTGCAATATTTTTTCTTTCTCAAATTTGTTAAATAGTTTGAATCGTCTCTTCTTTTATATTGGACTCCTTTAATGGCTAGATTGTTGATGATTTTAATCTACTTAAGCTTATCCAACATTAATGTTTAAGGATAATTTATAGATATTTTGAGAAAATCTTTGAGTTTGAATTTGAATTTGATCTTATCTTGGTCATATCTCCTTAAGGGATATACTTTGATCAGCAACGCTAAATAATCTTGAGTTTTGAATTTGATACCCCTTAATTTTTTAAATTAGCTTCATCCTTATCCAATCTTAGATATTTTCTTGTTATTTAGTTATCTCCAAAAGTTAATTCTCTTAAAAATAATCCCAATGGATCTTAATTCCAACTTAAGTGTATTTCCCTAATACACCTAATCTAGTGGAGTTAGGCCTTGTTCACTTCAAATTTGACATCTCGTTATATTTTCCAAATCCATTCTTCTAAGTCAACCGTCTAAATAACCTTCTAAAGATATCTTAGTTTACTTATCTTCAAAGTCTTTGAAGAACTTTTTGAACTACTATATTAACTCTTCTTATGTAAGCTTCTAAAAAAAAAATTTGAAAACATTCTAGACTTGTTTCTTTTTTAAGTGATTCAAACCTTTTGAGTAAGTTCCTAGACGAAACTTAATTTACAATTTAAACATTCTAATGAACTGTCTGAATATCTGTACACTTGTCAATACATTAGTATTAATCTCTTTTTGTTATCATCAAAACTCATGAGAGAGACCTAATATTCTCCCCCTTTTCGATGATAACAAAACACTTATAAATCCAAAAATATGAAAAAAAAAAAAATTTGACATGCAATACGTAAATAGCTGGAAGTTTATTCTGATACTATGTAATTACTACTTAATGTTTTTGGCCTCTCTCTCCCTTTTTGCTATTATTAGATACTATGTAATTACTCCCCCTTAATATTTACAATTAGATAACACATGCATAAACTAGAAAAGACTTTCATTAATTAGGAAGAAAATACATAACCATAGTCTATATGTGAACTTGACACGAGGAAAGCGTAACAGGAGTTTAATTGGAACAAAACTAAAAATGTAACGTCGAAACATAACATTCAATAGACGAGACACTTGAACATTGAAATTATTTTTTAGATCTTTTAGTTTTTTTTTTTTTCCTACCATAGAGTTTCATTTTGCTAGTATAAGTGATAGCTGGCTTGCTAAGAGAAGGATTGGCTTCAGTTGATTGTTGCATACTAAAAGCTAGTTCACTATCTTTAACTAGTGTTAGAGTGGATTGAGTTAGACTTACTACACTACCATTACTATTAGATGCAATGGAAATGGTTTCTATGTTTCCTTTAAGAGTAGTTTGTCCCTAAAGGTTAAGGATAGGAGATGACAGGAGTTTTCTTAGGTTCTTGATCAAGTAGTTGATGAGTTTGATTAGCTTCTTATGGAGTAGTCATAGAAGAGTGATGTTCATGTTCTAGAATTTGAGGATTTCATTCAGGAGCAGGTGGTTTAGATGGTGGATCAATACATTGAGCCTCTTCATCAACCTTAAACTCAAACACAGTTTCTTTGAACCAAACTTTGAACAAATCCTTCATGACTGTAATTTGATCCTTGATAACCTTCCCAATTACTTCCTTGATTCCCTCAGAAAGTTGCTTAACAAACATAGAGCTTTCACCTTATTTAGAGGGAGCAATTTGCAATTTTATACTCTCTAAATCACTATCTAAAAGTGATATAGTCACTTCCCTGAATTCAATGCCATTAATCCTTCTGACTACTTTCCTTTTCTTTCTCTAATCTTCAATAGTAGGTTCTTTTCCACTTTTTCTTTTCAGGCTTTGCTTCTCATCACTCTTTTTCTTAACAATGATCACTTTCTTCCCAATGTTGGAGGAATGAACATATGTGCCTCTATTATGAGAATGCCAAAGTTTATTAGACACATAAATTCTTATCTGCTTGAAAATTTTCTATCCTAACCTAGTATGATAATAACGACAAGTTATGTCTTTTAGGAATTTCAATTTCTTAAACTTAAAAAGAGTCATTAACAAGTTTCCATATGGCTCAACATCTAAATTCTACCATATATGTCTCATCATCAGGTTGAATACATCTACCTTCTTCTTACTCATCTTAACCAACATAACTAGAGCACCTTCCATTGTTACAAAAGTTGAATTACCCTTCCTAGGAAAAATGAAAGTGTTTACAAATTAAGGCAAGATCCTAACCAGCAATTTAAACTTAGTATTTCAAATGTCTCTACCAACACCTAATTCAATTGCATCCTTAGCTCAGTAAAGACACTCTCTTTAGTTAATTCCATTAGATTGTCATCTTATTGAATTTCTTTATTACTAGAACTTTTCATAATATCCTTTTTCAAAATTTCAACTTTCTTGTTTAAAAAAATAGACCTCCACACATTCCAGTGCTTATGATCTAACCTTCTATAAAACTCATCAACTAACTCCCCTTGTACAACTCCTCTTAGATTTGCCAACTTACTAAGTCCTAGAACATCCACATACAAGTTCCATTAAAATCCATTTGTCTCAAAGAATTCTATGTCCAAGAAAAAAGATTCTTTGATGGACACACTCTTACCTTTCATAGTATACCTTTTCTTTGGTTTGTCTTGTTGTTTGGAAGGTAGCTTTCTCAATTTCACATCCATCTAAGGTTTCAGCATAGGTTAAGAAGCCTTAGTACTCCACATTGGTTTCTTGGGGTTCTGGTTTAGGAAGTTGTTTAAGAGATTCAAACTCGATCTTAGAGTCTTCTTTAGATGACTTTTCTAAAGAACTCGAGTTTTTGGTTTTGACCACTTCTTTAGATGAAGAAGATGAAATAGAATTTTGTTCATCATGAGAAGTCTTGTGAGAGACTTGTTGGGCTTGTTTAGAAGGTAGTTTAGAAACATTCTTTTGAGTGACTTCTTGAACTGGTTTGTCTAAGGTCTCGTCATGGAGTTCTAAGGTTTGGGTCTTCTTAGATGGTTCTTGTTGAGGTTTGGTGGGTTGAGTGCCTTGGGTTTCTAGAAGTTTGGTGTTAATCTCTTGTGAAGTGAGATCAATAAGATCGTTCAGATTGGTTAAAGTCATTGTTTTAGGACCTTAAGCTACAATATAGGTAGATCTTCTTGGTGACATGAGTTCTTCAGAGAGAAAAAAAATTGAGGAGGTGAAGGGTTTGGATGAATGAGAAGAAGAAGAGAGATGAGTAGACTTAAACTTGGAAAAGAAAAAATTGTCAATAAGCATGATCCAATGCATACATATATGGGCTAGTTTATTGGACCCATTGTTGTGCTATTTTAGGACCCACTAACCATGGATTTAAAATCTACTAAAGTACTTTCCATATGTATTATACACGTTCAAATATTAGAGGACTTAAAGAAAAATTCTACCTACACACATGTTCGAATTTTTTGAACTTAAGGAGAATTAAATACTCTTCAGCTACACATGACAAACTTCAAGAGAGTTAAAAAATTATCTATTAGCACATGACAAATTTTTAATGTTTAGGGTGAAATAATTAAATATTCTCTATGCTAACAAAAAGGATTACACATACAAATTTCATTACAAATAAATTCAAATTTTAATTTATCCAATGGTTCTATAAATATATCTGCAAATTGATATTCAATTGGTACAAATTCAATACTTACATCATTATTTGCTATATGATCATAAATAAAATTATGCCTTATTTTTATATATTTTGACCTTGAGTGATGAATTGAATTTTTTGTTATATTAATAGCACCAGTATTATCACACTTTATGGGTATATTTTTATAATTCATCCCATAATCATTCTATTATTGTTTTAACCAAAGTATCTGAGCACAACAATTCTCAATAGAAACATATTATGGTTCTGCAA
Organism: Lumnitzera littorea; assembly: GCA_024138015.1. Classification (NCBI taxonomy): domain Eukaryota; kingdom Viridiplantae; phylum Streptophyta; class Magnoliopsida; order Myrtales; family Combretaceae; genus Lumnitzera; species Lumnitzera littorea. Next base: position 63,359,372 of record JAMXBB010000004.1, on the reverse strand, counting down.
TTGAAAGGGCAATAAAGTTTTGTTTCTTGAAAATCCAAGAAACTACCTTATCCCCTAAGAATTGGTAAGTCCTTAAGTACTCTTTTATCTACATTGCAACCAGTATAATCAACATCTTAATATCCTATGAGATTAAATTTTTTACTCTTAGGATACTAAATTCCTAATTTTGTAGTGCTTTTTATATATTTAAAGATCCTTTTAATTGCAGTTAGATGTATTTCTATTGGTGAACTTTGAAATCGAGCACAAACACAAGTACTAAACAAAATATTAGGACAAGAAGTTGTTAAGTATAGTGAAGATCCAATAAAGCTTTCATATAATTTCTCATTTACCTTTTTATCATTAACTACAATATCAAGCTTTGTTGAGGTACTCATAAGAATTGAAGAATCCTTGGTATTCTCAAAACTAAATTTCTTCAATATTTGGCTAGTGTACTTCTCTTGGTGAATAAATATCCCATTCTCTGCTTGTTTAATTTGTAATCCCAAGAAGAAGATTAATTCTCTCATGAGTGACATCTTAAATTCAATTTGCATCATGCTTGAAAACTCTTGACAATATTTTTCATTAGTTGCACCAAAAACAATGTCATCAACATAAATCTATACAACTAACATATCTTTTCCATAATGCTTCATGAATAGTGCAATGTCAACTTTTCCTTTTCAAAAACCCTTTTTAATTAAAAATTAACTTAACCTCTTGTACCAAACACGAGGAGCATATTTGAGATCATATAAGGCCTTTTTTTAGCTTATTTACATGATCCGATTTAAACGGATCTTCAAATCTAGGGGATTACTTAACACATACTTCTTCTTTTATGAAATCATTCGAGAAAGCATTTTTGACATCCATATGACATAATTTGAAATTTTTTAGACAAGCAAAATGCAAGAAGTAATCTTATAGCTTCTAGTTTAGCCATAAGAGCATAAGTTTCATCATAGTCTGTTCTTTCTTCCTAAAAATATCTTTTAGCAACTAAACAAACTTTATTTCTTACTATTTTTCCTTATTCATTCAGCTTATTATTGAAAACCCATTTAGTGCTCATAATTTATTTATCCATAGGTCTTGGAACTAGGTTTCATACTTGATTTCTTGAAACTTGACCAACTTCCTCTTTCATAGCTAAAATCTAGTTATTATCATTTAAAGCCTCATCAATTGAATTAGGTTTAATTTTAGATATTAAAGCAAAATGATTTTCAATATTCTGTAAGCTTGATCTTATTTTTATCACAGCTCTAACATTACCAGTCATAAGTTTAGGAGGATGATCTACTTTAAATTTAAGTGTTGATGGTCGTGTATGAAAGTGTTTAGAACCCTCTAACTTACCTTCTAAACAACCTTAAAAAACCTGTTATTAGTCTTTGAAGAACCTTCTGATCCTAGTTTTGTTTTATATGCATAAGGCATCTTTGAAGTTTTTGATGTTCTACCTAATGGAGGTTCTGACTTAGCTTCTGAATCATGTCATGTAGAACTTTTTTTATTTGTGTCACAACAAATAATACTCTTAAAATAACAATAAGTATCCTTTTAGAGGATAAAACTATTCATTAATCAGAGACTAATTGCTTAATTTCCCTAAAACCCTAATATATCCTCTAAAATGTACCCGAATAGCAATAATTGTCTCAATTCCCCCAACTAATTAGACAAGATTACCTAATGGGCTTAACCAACTTAATTTGACACAATAAGCCTTAAAATGCACCTAATTTGTGCTAAGTGTACTAGTAATTAAGATTAAGATTAAGAAACTTAATTATACCTTAATATACTAATTAGGTTTTATATCATAATTAACTACAAAATGAAGAATGATTAATCATATGAAACCAAAGTGATTATATGAAAATATCTCCTTAAGAATGCCAATGTTATACTTAGAAAGACAATACGAACCTTGTAAACTTTTGGATTCGAAATCGAAGTCAGATATAAGAGTTAGTAGGTAATCCCTAAAACTGCACAAGATATAATAATAAATCATATAATAATAAAATCCATAAATAAAACTATTGAATCCTAAATCATAAGTAATAAACCCTAAATAATAAGTCAAAAAACCTTAAAGAGAGTAAAAACTTAAAACCTTAATCATACGTATAAAACCCTAAAATGCAGGAAACCTCAAGACGATTGGAAAATATTAATAGACTAAGTAAAACTTTAATTGGAAGTCTATAACCTAATTGAACTAATAAACCTTAAGTATATCCCTAGACTATTCACTAATCGTAAATAATTTCTCTAATCACTAGTAAACCCTAAATTGGTAGTCTCATTTGCAATACAAAAACCCTAATCAGTTCGAAATAATAAAGGACTATAACAAACGAAATAATATAAGTCAATAAACTTAATTAAAATGATAAAATATGGCAAGACCCTAATTAAACCTTAATTAGGCTTAAATTGCTTAATTAAGTACAATCGCGATTAATTAGTTTAATTATCCTTTAATCCATCTACCAACTCTCATTACATCTTAATTAGTAGCAAGTTAAACTCAAAAACAAAAGACAAAGGTTTAATTGAGAATTAAAGGACCTTTGTCCTTAAGGAGACAAAATCTTCCCTCATTTAGCAAAAAGGAAATAAGGTACAATAGTAGCAAGAAGGGACCATGTAGCCTTACCCCAAGATAACCACCTCTTGTCCTCTTTAATCCACCTTCAATATCTACCATTTCACCCCTCTAAGATCCTCATTTGACACCCTTCTTCATGCTTAGAAAACCCTAGGAAACACTTTTAAGAAACTCAAACAAAAACCAAAGGAAAAAAGGAAGAAAACAAAAGGAGCTATTAGACCTCTCTGCATACCTTAGCGCCTTTTGGCCTTACCACTATCATACGCCACAAAATGATAAGCCACCACCACCACAAGATCACACATACACCTTAGTTTCTTACCAGCAAAATTTTCCCTTAAAGAAGTAGGGTTCGACTTTGTTTTTTAGTGGAAAAGTTAAAATTCGTGCATATTAGTTTAAGGTAAAACTCACTCAACTTAAGTTTTCTATTTACACTAGTTTTAGCTATAATATCTTGAGAGTTTATGATTAGAAATACTAGATAAACATGTTATAATCATGTATATGTCATTTTAGAGTCATATAATTATACCTTTATTCATGTACTTACCTAGTTTGTTACTTACATTCATGTCATCCCCTCCTTGATAAGTATCCATCTTGTTTTTGCCATGTTAGGTAATGTTATTAGCTTAAAACAAGTAGAAATGTGATTAAGACAAGGAAATACACTAGCATAAGTGTTGGATGGAAGAAGCTGAATGAAAATCTAGAAGAAGCTTACTTAGCCACCACTTTCATGAAAGTTTCAAATCTATAAATTTTGATTTATTAGGCTAATAACATGTTTGTTTAGTGTTAAGTGTGATTTAGGATATAATTAACCATGTTAAGTAGGGTAATGATGAGTTAATGGCCTAAACTAGTTAAGTTAATGATTAAGGCCTTAGGAATAATGTTAGAAACCCTATTAATGAAATAAACCAGATCTGAAACACTTAGTAAAATAGGTTATTTTGTGGATCCATTAGGATATTTGACCCATTGGAATAAGTTAGAATGAAATTTAGGGTTCTAGAATGCAAATTAGGCTTAAACTAGCTTAATTAATGGGTAAAATATGAAAAGAACCAAATATGAATCCTAAAAGAAAATGGACTTATCTTAAAGCCTTTAGTGACCTTAAGCCCAAAATAATAAGTGGAGTTGGGCTTAAGGTTCTAAAGTGCAAGATAAGCCCAAAAGCTTATGAAAGAACCAAGAATAGAGTTTAATAACTTAGTGACCAAATTTGATCCTTAAATTAAAAAGGCTCATAAAATAAAATATAAAAGGTCTATTAAGTCTAAAAGCCTATTAAAGTCATCCTCTATAGGCCCTTTAGTAGGCTAAGGCCTCAAACTAGTACAAAGGGCCCATTTAAAAGCCCAAAGCCCAAATCTAGGCCCAAATCCTAAAGTAATCAAACAAACATCATTGACTAGTGAATTTGTTTGGCCTAAATTGAATTCTTATAAGTCCAAACACCTTAAAAGGACTTAACCATTTGAAAGAACATTCCAAATTGTATGAAATCGACTATAAGAACATGAAAAATGGATTTAAAATAAGGAAGTTAGAGCAAAAACAAGTTTTAACCATACTTAGGATTAGGGTGAGCTTCAATAATTAGGTAAACATTTAGGTCTTTAAAGAAACCCTCTTCCAATTATTTACTGTAGGAGTGTAGGTACAGATGCAATGGTCACGTACATGCTATGTGTATAGTTGCACTATACGTGATTAAGAAAATGACTTGAGCGACTTATATGGGATGACTAGGAGAGAAGTGTAGGAAGGACGAGTAAGCGATCTTAATAAGGCTTTAATACATATGGTGACAGGTAGAGGAGCGTGATGATATCAAACTCCAAAATTGATGAATAAAAAGGTAAAGTTCTTGAGATATTTAAATGTTTGATTTTTAAGACTAGGTTCCAATAGAGTAATGATGTTAATGAGGGTTTTTCTCCTTTTCAAATGAGGATATAAATGGGATATTTATAGAAAATGATAGTTAATCCCATCCATCGAATTGTAATGATGATCAATGGTTAAGATTAAAACCCTTTATTAATAGATCTTAAGTGGACTATTTTCATTAGTTTAATCCTAGGTAAAGGCTTTATTTATTATTTTAGTGTGACCTAAATAGAGAAAGGTTAGATCGGAAAAAACAATTCAATGGGCCCTACTCCAAACTTACCATGCCAAATCTCCTTTGATAATCTTAGATATGTATATGGCCTTGACTCTTTAGATCCTATCACTTTAGCCCAAAGAGTTAAATTCATTTCAATTATTGGGCTTGAAGCTTAATATTGAATTTGGCTCTTTATATTTTACCCCTTAACCAAAGTCCTTTGGATAGAGTAAAAGGGGTTTGGGCACCAAATGAGCCTTTTAAATGATTCAAGTGCTTGCGCACAATTAAGCAGCTGCGTCACTGCCAAATTAATTTGAGGGTTATCTTAACGCATAAGTTCGCAACACCTCTTAATTGTGTGTCATACCATAATTGGATAAGGTTGTACATTACCCCCATGGCATCACTTTAAAATAAATCTTTTTTAAGCTATCTCTTCTTGAGTTAATTTATCTCTTCGATTCGATTCATATGAGTTACTGGTTCCGTTGAGTTGAATTTATACACTAAGTTCACATTAGTGTTCTCGTTGGGTTGACTCCATATATCAATGTTGCCTTGATTTTCTTCTTATATAAGAATATTTTTCTCCTAAAGTCTTCACATATCATGTAAATATTTTGTACTAATCAAATTTTATTTGTTATGCTATGACTGGTAAGCACAACGGTTCTACTAACATAATTGTTGAATGCCTCAAATTGTGGATGCATGACCTAAATTGTAACTTAACATGACATTTTGGGAGCTCAATGTTAAAAGTGAATTTTTTTTTTTTTCTGGCCAATTATGCATGACCCCAACCCTATACACTTCATTTCTCATTTTCTAATGGAAGATCATATAGAACCTTATAAGTTGTCCCCATTCCCAAATCACTACAGACTTATATTAAGTATTTTGTCCTCCTAAGCAAGCATTGGTCATGTGCTAAACACATGAGAGAGGGCTCAAAGGGGACAAGGCCATCAGCCCATTTAATAAAAAATTGATCACACTATTTTGCTCTTGAAACAAATTCGTAGGCCACCCTTTCATACATTTTATCCTTCTTTAACATTGAAATACATGCCCTAGAAAATACATACAGCCGACAATGCCTTCTTCCTCTTTGTTTTTTTATCCCATTTGGTTACATCTAGAAGCAAAAGGCTGCCGCCATTGAAGAACGCAAATAAATCCAAAAACTAGAGCTTGAAGAATGGAGCTTACTAAAAAAAGCCAAAACTTAAAATCGAAGCTGGTTGAAAATTGATAGCTGAAGAACAAGAGACGAAGCTGTGGAGCCCGAACACCATATTTGAAATGAAACTACAGAATAGAGTCTGGAGGCATGGTTGAAGACTGCTACTATCACGAATCACGGAGTTAATGTCTTAGTGCCGTTTGCTGTTGTAGCTTAGTCAAGGAAAAGCCTAGGATGGCCTCATCTGTTTGAGTCGCTGAGTCGTTACTCAGCCCGCACTTGAACTGGAAGGAGCTATTCTAAATATCCAACTGTAGTAAGCCCCTTGAATTTCTTCTTTGTTTCTTTTTTCTTTTTTAAAAACAGTTTTGTAATTGAGTATCCGGTAGTTAGCAAGCTGAAACCGGATGCAAGGGGCCCAGTGTAATGCTTTGTTGGTCCTCTTGGTGTGGGGAATACTTCTTTGGCATCATCCATTGTTGCCGCTCTTGGTAGAAAATTTATATGTATTTCCCTTGGTGGTGTAAAGGATGAGGCAAATATTAGAGGTTATAGAAGAACATACATTGGTAGCATGCTTGGGCATCTTATTGATGGCCTAAAGAGAGTAGGAGTTTGCAATCCTATCATGTTACTTGATGAGATTGACAAGACAGGATTAGATGTGTGTGGGGATCTAGCATCAGCTCTCCTAGAAGTTCTCGACTGTGCACCTCTCCTTGATCGAATGGAAGTCATTGAGCTAACAGGATATACAGCTAAAAAGAAACTTAGAATAGCAATGAGGCATTTGATTCCTCGTGTTTTGGATCAACATGGGTTGAGTCCTGAATTTCTTCAAATACCCGAGGCTATGGTGAAGCTTATCATTCAAAGGTACACTAGTGAGGCTGGTGTTAGGAATCTGGAAAGGAGCCTGACTGCTCTCAGTTACGCAACAGCAGTAAAAGTTGATACTGAAGCTGGTGGTAAATTTGATTTGAAGGCATATAATTCCCGCCAAGACTTCCGTTGCCAGAAATCTGGGACATGAATCCATTAGACTTTGCCATTTCAATATTACTGGTGGGAAACCGATTTCCAGTTGTGCCAGGAGATGTGCCAGCACTAGTAACTACCTGCTTTCCACCACAAGATTGGGGTCTCTGCATCATAATGACAGGTTCACTCATTAATCCAGATTAGAGAGATCTAATTTCGTTTCCGAAACTAGTTTCTGCCTTAACTGGTGAAGGGGACACTTGTAATTTAATTCCTTTTCATCCCTTCTTTGTAGAAGCGGGATTCTTGTGGTTTAGGAAGATCAGCTTGAAGTTCCTGCTTCAGTGCTTGCAAGGCTTTGGCAGCCTTCTTCAGATGACCCTTAGAGGAAACTACAACCCCTTTCTACCTCCTGCTTTGAGCATTTGTATGTCAATTCCACAGCTGCAATCTAAGCAAGTTCCTCGGATATATCTATTTTTAAGTTGGGCCCACTAAGACTCTGATCGACATTCTTATCAGCTTCTTCACCCCCTTCAAACAACCGTGTAACTGATTCTTCCACTCGACCTTCATTCAACATGAGAGCCATGGTTGCCCGTTCATGAGAAAACCCCATTGCCAAAAGTTGTTGAGGAACTACAATCTTTCAAATCTTTCCATAGGGGTTGTTATGATGTTGCAAATAAGCCTTGGTTCTCCACTTATGTGTCAGCATGCGATACAACTGTTCTCAATCTTTTGCACTTCATTTTGTCATCTTGAGTCATTACAATTCTGCATATAGGAAAGTCTTGACTTGCTTTGACCGATGTTTTGCTTAACCACAACTCTTAGGTTCATCAGCAGGACTAGAAAATTCACAAATATCTTATATTTTGATTCCTAATAGGCATCCCACCCCGTCCTAATGCGACGTATGTGAACTTCAGTAGTAGGAGCAAAATTTGTTGTCCAGCGTTCTCTTTTAAGATTTCAAAGCACAATCATTGTCTTGGAATTGGAAAGATACTCCATATTACGTAACTTAGAGCATAGAAGGAGATGTGTTACACCTTCTAAGTAAGCTGCTGATGTGCTGTAAAAAATAATGCTCTTATTCTCTCTTTCATGCCTACCATTCACCAATGTAAGATAAAGATTCCGTTATATCAGGTTTTGCCATCTCTTGTGCAGATTTATTCCTCCAACCGTCAACTGCTATTTTTGTCTATAATAAGAGACCGCTACGCAAAGATTATATTAACTTTTTTGCTTGTTGTATGAATTGTCCTTGCACTTGAACCTTGCTTATGCTCTCGTTGAGTTATGACTTATGGTCTTGCAGCTAGTAAGCTACGGTTCAGCCTCTTACTATTTTGTGTCATCCTATACTTTGAATATAATGCCTACATATACTTGTGTGTGTCTTTTGTAGTTGTTGTTGTCATGTAGCACACAGTTGTGACTGTATTGATGACACATGGCCCACTTCCCTTTGTTATTTTATAACACTTTATTTGCGTTTTATGTCTCCATTGAAATGATAGAGGAACTCCTTTCACTTGGAATGAATTTGTAAACATGTCTTTGCTTAATCTAAGATGTTGAGAATCTTATGTATAACCTAAATCGATACATTTTCTTTGGCTCCAATATTTCTTCTCCATGTAGTGAATAATGAGATAGTTTCCACTACTAAATGCCTTTGTTCATGTAATTTTACTCGTGCTTTGATGTGTGTTTTTGGGTAATTAATTATTACATCCTTCTCCCCCGCTTATTTCTTTAAAATTTGAAACTGACATCCCTTCATTTTCCATGCTTTGCAAGTAGCATAACTAATATTGGAGTGTTCACTATCATATTTTTGAGTGGCTACTATTTCAAACTTGCCACAATTACCAAATTGGCATGGTTTAAAAAGGATCTCTTTACCACCTGGACCGCAACTGCTTACAACTAAGGGTTAAAAGTCTATGATCGTAACTTAAAGTTCACATCTCAAACTAACAATAGTTAGCAAATAGGCTCGGTTAAAGAGGGTAGACCCTTTACCGCCTGAACTGTAACTGTTTGCTAATTAAGGGTCAAAAGTCTACAGTTATAACTTAAGGACTAGATCTCGTCCTTACACCAATTAGCAAACCAGCATTGTTTAAAGAAAGTAAACTCTTTACTATCTGGACCATAACTATTTGCAAACTAAGGGCCAACATGGAATGATCTTCATCAATAGGTGATAGTGAAGAGTTATAATGCTTGGGTCATGTGTGGCCTTTCAACCAATTGCAACTTGTAATATGAATTGAACATGAGTCCCGAGTCGTAAGGACATGCGCACACAAGCACATGAGAATCGAGTGGGAGTTGAGCAAACACAATTTGAACATAACTCTTGGACGTGAGCATATGAGAGTAACACTCTTGAGTTGAACATAACGTCCCTTTAACATAAGCTCTTGTGAGGTAATATCTAAAATGAGTTTGAATCCCCCTTAATAGAGAAACTTGTAGGCTAAACATGCAAAATAGACATGAGGCTTCCATATAAGCATAAAATGTAAATGTGAACATGAACCTCAAGTATGAGCACATGAGAGTTGAGAGTGAGTCTACGACTTAAGTACCCACGAACCAATTATAAACCTTGTGCATAAACATATAAGAGTTGACTCTTTTGAATTTGTCATAATGCCTTTGACATGAGCACATGTAAGCTTCTAACATAAGCACTTCTAAACTTTGATATAAGCACACATGAATTGTGTATAAAAAGTGAACATAAGAACTTTTAGCACTTGAGTTAAATACAAGTCTTGTCATATGAGTCAAACATGAGCCTTGACACATGAGTTTTAATTATAAGTGAACATAAGGATTGCACTTGAGCATTAAATATGAGAGTAAATGCAAGTCTTGAACATTAGAGTTAAATGTGAGTGAGCATGAGTTGTAATCACGAGCCTTGAACATGATTTAACATCAAACTCAAACTTGAGCCCTAAACATGATCATTAACCATGATGTAAGCCTTGAACTTAACGTGAGTCTTAAATAAGACATAATCCTTAAATGTAACATGTAGCCTTAAATATGAAATGAGTTTTGAACATGTCACGAGTCTTGAGCATGATACGACATGAGGCCTAAACGTAATGAAAGCATTGAATACGATGTGAAGGATAAACATCATGCTAAGCGTGAACACTACATAACCCTTGAACATGATGGGAGGTTTGAACATGATATAAGGCTTGAACATGATATGAATCTTAAGCATCACATAACCCTTGAACACAATGTGAAGCTTGAATACAATGTAAGGTCTGAACATAACTTTAGGCTTGAGCATGATGTGAGATCTAAACATGACATGAGGTTTGAATATGATGTGACCTCTTAGCACAATGTGAGGCTTAAGCATGATATAGGTCTTAGCATCATAAGCTAGGCATGACACTTGAAATGTAAGCAAGATGCAAGTATTTGAATTATAAGTCTTCTCAACATAATGAGTGAACATGAGAGTTGATCATGATGTGAGCCTTTATCTTGACATGAGCCTTAAATATGAGAGTCAAATATGAGTCCTCTTACATAAACACAAGTGAGGTGAACATATGAGCTAAACACAATTTCTCTAAGATGAACACGTACGGGCATTTGCAAGTCGAACAAGTGAATTGTGCATGAACTTGGTGACAACATGTGAATTGTCCTCTCATATGAACATAGGAGAGCCAAATCTTCAAGTTAAACATAAATCCTTAAGAAGGTTTCATTCCTTGTACTACCTTTATCATTTTTCCTTCAACTTCCCACTTATACAGTTGTATGATTTCTATCACATTTTCACTTCACTTTACTAACTCACTTACCTTCCTTAGTTTTCACATGTAATTACTCCTTCTTCCTCTCCTAAGGGGTAGCAATTGTAGTAGATGTTGCTACCACTTTTCAAGAATCAATAGGAGGAGGTGGCATGACATCACATATAAGTAATCCCATGTGTTTAATAACTTTAATAAATTTCCTCCCTGAGTTGTTTACATGTAAAGAAGGGACAGTCAACAAGTCTTGATGCCTTCCATTCCCTTATAATACCATTAAAGACCTAGTGTTGTATTGTAGTACACTAATCTTTCAAAGTCACGATACCTTGAAGGGGCTCACTAATTTAGCCTTACAGCAACGTATTGTTTTCATAGGAACACTTATGTAAAACCTTAGTTGTATGTACATATCTATAGTTGACCACTTATGGTAGACATTATCTTAAGCCTTGTTTCATCTAATCTTCTTGATTAATCAGTTGTAACTCTTATATTTCCTTATAGGTACAAGTTGTACTTAAAAATGTAGAATCAATAATAATGAAGTTCATTGATCCACTTTTGTGCTCTTTTATCTCCTTAACACTTTTGTTAACTTTTTATGAAAGTGTCTTATTGTTATGCATTGGGGGCAATATCTCTCCACTTAATAGTAGCATGCTAGACAATAATGTAGTATGGCAACTTCAATCTCCTTAATGACTTACAATGCCTTAATAGATAGTAAGAAGCATATTTTAAAGACTTCATGTGCTTAAGAGCAATGGCTTAACTAAGCAACATAAAGTAGTCAGATTGTCTTGTTAGATCTTTTTTCTTCTTTTTCAAAAACAATGTTCGACTTAGCCATACTAGTATTGAGCAATCATGGGCATCAAATTTTGGATTGACATAACTTTGAGACTACTTAGACTATTTCATCTAACAGGCCTCTTACACATAGATATAATTGTGAGACTACTTAGACTCAATGATTTAAGGGGTCTCCTTTAAGATAAGCATAATTGAGAGACTACTTAGACTCAGTGATATAAGGGATCTCAAATGTCATCTTACGTATTAAGGCTAGACTTTTGCTTATTAATGATAATATATAGGGGATCCTTTTGAAGAAGTGTTGAATCACATATACATACTAATAGTGGCATTGATTACTTAAGATTAATAATTCTTTCTCATTAGTCAAGAGAGTATTTCCCATTACTTGACTGTATAACGTTGCTTACCAAGATATTACTTGGGTTTGAATGTAAATATGTTAAAATGCTTATCAATGGGATTGTCTCTACGACTTGATGGCAATAAACATAGAAATTTGATAACATGACAGCTATATATAATTATCATGGCGTGATGTATGTCTAGGAGCTAGTGCTCCTGCTAGTTCACAACATATGAGCCAAGCTCATCATCATACGCTTAAGAGACCAGGCTCTTATTAGGTAGCAACGATGTGTAGTCTATATAATGTATTTGTTATTACTTTCTTTTGATAGATCGAGGGGTTTAGTTTCCCTTGTTCAAACATAAAATGTTTTGTAAAATTAACTTCGTGTGCTGAGGAGACTAATCTCTTATTTTGCAGTGACAATAATAATAAAATGAAGATACACAAATACTTATCACATTCTCATTAGAAAATAGTGATAGAGAAAGAAACTTCTTTCATTGACATAAAGTGGGTATCACTAAGCTTACACATGAAATGAAAAGATGACTAAGATAGATACGATAAGAGCATATGCCAGTTGTCAAGAGTTCTTGCACTTCTTATCTTATAATGTGCCTTCTACCTTCATAATATCATTGATTGCCTTCGTTTCTTCATGCCCCCATGATAACCACATATCCTCTTCCTCTTGAATGCTCGAGTTAGAGCATCTTCTCCTATAGGTAGCTGTACTTTGGGGGTTTCCCCTAAAGGTGTTTCCCTTTCATTCACAAGCTCATTAAAGAATGTTGCTTAGTGAAGTGAGACTTATTACGTATGAATGGGTTCTTTGTTGCAAGAATGAAGATGTCTTGCTCATTTTAACAACCTTTCATACATTGATGCCATGTTAAGGGTATCATGTTGTGATCATGCAGTCATGTCCTTCCTATAAGGAAATGATAAGATAAAGGTACATCGATCATATGGAACCACGTAGAGTAGTAGATACATCTGATATCAAAGTCTACTTTAATATACCCCATTGTTTTCATAGAAGAGTCATAGAAGCTATTTAGTGTAATTAGTTGTCACTAAGTGATGGGCTTTGAGGTACTGACCCAAGCCGACTGCCAAAGCTAAGGTCTTCTACTTGCCCACTCAGTTTGTCTGTCGAGCCAAATAACACTATTTCTAGCAGATAGAGTGCTAAGAAACATAAGGCTGAGACAACAACTAATTCTCACCTATGCCTGAGCAATCACTTACTCGGCATTATGCTTGCCAATAGGCCGAGGTATCATGTTTCCGAGAGTTGCATTCACTAGGCTAAACCCTATCGTCGACTTATCTCCTGAGAGATCACCTTGAGTGTTGGACCTACTTAGTACACCCTTGGAGAACTATTACCGACTGACTTCAGAACTTGGCAATTATGAGCTGACCTCTTTGGTTACTCGACCAGGCATCGCGAAACTACTTATAAGGCATGCTGAATGACCACATGACAACTTCTCCTTATAAAACACATAGTTTTATATTTTTATACATGTTCATCTTTATTTTATTTATGGGCCTAATTCTTTAAGGTTTAAGGTCTTGTACATTATTTACAGTTTTGTCACTAGGCTGTAGGACGTACTATGAATAGCAACATTTGTCTTAATATAGAGATATAACAGAATTAATGAAAAACCCCTTTTGAGTCCTTTTCTCTTAGAAAGCTTTCTCCCCCTTACCAGCTCTTATCAATCCCTTTAACAAGGATTATGGCGAGTTACCCTATCACTCGGATTGGTACGTCACATCTAGCGAGTCTTAAGTCTATGTGTGGTTCTACGGTGCATCATATCCATAGAGTTAGTGCTCGGGATTTGCTAAACCATTGACTCCCATTTATCTTTTATTCCTTCGACAGAATCGGACCCACCACCCTTACCAATCGGCCTTGTCTATCCTTAACCTCCCCGGATTCATATCACTAAGTTCCTAATATCTATTTTTGTAGCTTTAAAAGTAGACATTGGCATAATATTAACTAAAGATCCATTATCAACAAATGTTCGCCTAATAGAATGACCATTAAGTATGCTTTCCACATATAGAGGGCGATTGTGGCTAGGATTCATTGTACGAATGTTAACATTAGTAAATGTAATTGCACCCTATTTTAATAAAAGGATTCCCTTTATGGGATGCATTATAGGACGTTTCTTGTATCATCCCTACGAGATCCTCATAAGTGTAGTTGCTACCTTGAGCTAGGCATCATCATCAAAGCTGAGTAAATCAAAGAAATTTCTAACATTAGCAGTCTTCAACAAAGCAAGAATAGCATTGTCATCCTCATTTTTCTTGATTTCAAGTCCTTTATGCTTAACTTTGTATGCCTCAACTAATTGTACATCCATACTTTCTATCTTTGTGGGTCCTGAGTGATAACATTCATAACACCACACTAGTTGTTAAGAGTTAGAGATAGATTATTCCTGATATCATTATCTTCAACGATTAGTTCTTCATTTTGAACTTGTTCATTAAATATTTTCTTCAAAGTCTAATAGTCTTTCGTAGGGTAGCCTATACTCTCGTGAAACCTGCTATACTTAAGGTCACTCTTCTCTTCATTTGTTAGTAAGCACTCAACCCTTGGGAGTTTGATGTTCCCATCACGTAGCCATTGGTTAAGGAGTGTGCATTTTTCCCATTGAGCATGGGTATGCTAAAGATAGCTTGGTGCTCATAGGCTTTTCACTTCTAAATTTCTTTATTCCTTTTAGATTCTCCTCTTAGGCTAAGTTTACTGATGGTATGATGCGCCTTCAAGGTTAGATATACGGAGAGGCCCCATAACGAATAAAACAAGAAAATAAAATGGGGGTTTTAGCAAATCCGTAAGCTATCTAGCTAGATATGACATACCAACAAGTTCTTACATGGCCTAAGACTTATTAGATGTGACACACTGATCCGACTGATAGGGTTGCTTGTTACAATTCTTGCTAAAGGGATTTATAAGAGTAAGTAGAGAAGAGTTTTCTAAGAGGAAAGTCTCAAAGGTTTTTCATTAAATATCAAAAGTTTGCTAAAACCCTATACATGTGTTCTATTCATACATAGTGGTAAACGTATAAATAAAAGGACTAAAAGGATGCCTTAGTGACATTCTTGTAAATACAAAATAAGTATGAGGGTAATTTAGGAAAAAATACAAGAAATAAGATGTATAAATAACATAAACAAAAATAAGATCAAATGAGATGTTTGGATAAGTAGTGGACGAGCTAGGCTTTGGCATTTGGTGGGGTTGGTACCCCGAATCCTATCATGATCCCCCTCTTGAAAAAAGTTTTGACTTGAAACTTAACAAGTGACTACTCGAACTTTATGGGAATCAAGCTACCAAACCTTTAACCCACAGCCGAGCCCAAGGACTAGAGGGGCTAACACGACGAATCCTTCTATTCCAATCAACTCCTGTTGAAGCTAAGTACTTCCTTGCTGAGTTACCCTTCATGCCAAGCTGTACAACTACCCATTTTTCTGTAGTATGCCAAGTTGATGAGTACTCTTTAGGATCAAGCTGATCAATTACTCGACATATTCCTTGCTGAAAAGTCGAGAGAGAGAGTTTGAACTAACTAAGCTATCCTTGCTTGGATAAGCCATCCGTCCTTACTTTTTTGTCCGCATCTTCTAACGCCCTCGCCAATGTAGCTTCATCACGTATACAGTATCATGTGTAGAATCCGTTGTACCAATGATTGTTTTTCTTTTATACTCAATTTTACCCTTTTGTATCTTGTACATTACTTCCTCAGGAAATACCATTTTTGTCTTTTCCTTTTTAGGCAAGTTGCCCTAACTTATGGGTATAAATACCCTTGTACTTGTAGTTGTAAAGGATATCTGATCATTCTTAATACACTTTTGAGTACTTTTCTTCCTTGCATAAACGTTATTTGTTTACTTTCGGCATTACTCTTATCATTTCCCTTAAGCAAGGTTAGGTGGCAAGTAACCTTACTGAACTAATTCGTACGTCATATCAAATTGTGCTGTGAGTTCTCGGAAGTTCTATTGGTGCGTCATATCCTCTAGAATTTTTCGTGGGCTTTTTCTTACTATTTCATTCTTCATTTTGCCCTTTCGCACTTTTCCCCATTAATCCTTTTTGAGCTTTCTGCAAGTTCGAACCCATCCAACGATCGACCTTATCTGTTCTTGGTTATGGTTCAAAACATCTTAATATTAGAGTTAAGGTTTTGTGTGAACTATAGTTAATTCTTCTTGAAGTTTTGTTATACTCTATTTTATGTATGTGAAAATAAAGCAAGTTACTGTGTTTGTTTGACTACTATGTTATTAACTGTTAACTTCCAAAAGTGTTTGTTTAAGCTTTGAATCTATGAGGAAAAATGACCGACCTAAATATGAATGTTGGTATTAGCGATGATAATGGAGTTATCCACCATGGATGACAATCTTAAGGAACTCCCAGAAGCATTGACGAGAGACTTGATGAGTTAGTTGACCTCTTAATAACTCTAACCCAAGCTGTTTATGCACTATCTTGTTGACCTACTAAGGCCGCGCAAAAAACATAAGCTGCTCAACTTGTTAGAGGTCAGAATCCAGCTCGACTTGTTTGAGGTGGAGGTGTTGGCAGACGAGTAAGGCAAAGGATAGACCTAAGAGAGCTTGATGAAGAGGAAGAGGAGTATATTAAAGAAAAGCGAGTAAGAGTCCTTAGAGCATCTAACCATGTGAAGCTTCGAATTTTGAGTTTAAATGGATCTGGGAATACTGATGAATATCTAAAGTGGTTGATTATTATCAATACAAGGATTATGAGAAGGTGAGAACTGCTGTTATTAAGTTCTCTAAATATGCCGCCATGTGGTGGAAGAATTTTCAAGCCATGAGAGGACGAGAGGGGTACCAAGAGATTGACACTTGGCTTGAGATGAAGAGAGTGCTTAGAAACAGATTTGTGCTAAAAACAGACCTCCAAGATATTTTCACTCGGCTTTAGGAGTTAAGGCAAGAAGGCCGAACTATTGATGAGTATCTTCAAGAATTTCAAATGCTTATAATGTGTTGCGAAGTAGAGGAACCACCAGCTCAAACAATCTCAAGGTTCTTTACCAGGTTGAGAGGAGATGTTTGAGACATTGTGGAGCTCCAACAATTTGACACCATGATGCAGCTATTAGGATTGGCTAGGGAGTAGAGAGGCAAAGAAGAAGCCGAGTATTTGCGAGGATGCTGACTAGCTAACCCAGACAGGCAAGTCACCAAGCTCAATCGAGTATAGAGTTGAGTAGAAAGGTTTATGTAAGAGCTAAGCAAAAGAACAAACTTGATGGCGAAGTACCAACCCAAACTTATGAGAAGGGGTAAGGGTCTAGCAGAAAGACCAGTCAGATCAAGTGCTTCAAGTACCAATGGTTCGGACATATGGCTACTCAGTGCTCAAACCGATGGACGATGGTCATAAAAGGAGACAACCCGAAGCTCAAAGTAAAGAGTATGAATGAGGAACCCAAGGAAGAGGAGGTTCATGCTGAGAAAGAAAATGCTAAGGAAGAGCTGATTAAGGAGTATGTGTTTCCTGAGGACTTAGATCAATTACTCATGATTGTTCGACGCACTATGAACGTAGAACCCTCAAGAGAGGAAGAGTAAAGAGAGAATTTCTTCCATAGCACCTATAAGGTGAATGATCAAATGTGTGCCTTCATCGTGGATAGTGGAAAAAGTACTAATGTGGCATTAGCCAATCTTGTTTCAAAACTAAAGTTGGCGACTGTTGGACATTCGAGGCCGTACCAGTTGCATTGGTTGAGTGAGAAAGGAGCATTATATATCACTCAGTAAATACTACTATTGATCACTATAGGCAATTGCTTCGACCAAATTCTTTATGATGTACTGCCTATGTGCGCTTCCCACTTGTTGCTAAGTAGATTGTAGTTATTTAACAGGAGAGTTATGCATGATGGCTACAAGAACACATATATGTTCAAGAAGGATGATCTAAAGATCACACTGAATCCAATGCCGTCAAGAGAAGTTAATAAGTTGCAGGAAAAACTTGCTTGCAGATCAAAGAAGGCTCTAGTGATGAGTAGAGCCGAGCTCCGAGAGGCCGTCAATGCTAATGAACTGACCCTTATGTTGGTCAGGCAACTATTGGAAATGAAGGGGTAAGGTAAGTTACCCTAAGAGGTCAAAGAGTTGTTAGATGAATATACCAACTTGTTTCTAGAACAATTACCAAAGGGGTTGCTCCTAACTCAAGGTATAGAGCACTACATTAACTTGACACTCGACGCTACATTGTTGAATAAGCAATCTTATTGGATGATTCCCGAGCAAGCTTCTAAACTCTAATGTCAAGTCAATGAGTTGCTAGAAAGATGTTATGTAAGAGAAAGTTTGAACCCTTGTGTTGTGCTTGTACTTCTAGTGCTAAAGAAGGATGAAACTTGGCGAATGTATGTCGTTAGTCAAGCTATGAATAAGATCATGATTAAATATAGGTATCCAATCCTAAGGCTAGAAGACATGTTGCATGAACTCAGTAAAGTCAAGATTTTCAATAAGATTGATCTTAAATCTGACTACCATCAAATCCGCATGAGGCTAAGAGACCAGTGAAAGACTGTGTTCAAGACTCAACATAAACTTTACGAATGGATGGTCATGCCCTTCTGCTTGTCAAATGCCCCAAGCACTTTCATGAGACTTATGAACCATGTATTGAGACATGTCATAGGGAAGTGTGTCGTAGTATACTTTGATGACATCCCTATCTATAGTACCGACATGTTGAGTCACTGTGAACATATTAGAACAATCCTAAATATCCTCCCTGCCAAGAGATTGTTCGGCAATTTAAAGAAATGTTGCTTTTTCCAGGAGAAAGTGGTATTCTTAGGCTATGTAGTCAATGGGGGAAGCTTGTGAGTCGATGATGAAAAGATCCGAGCAATTGTCGAGTGGTCGACTCCTACTACTTGTACCAACGTGAGAAGTTTCCATTGACTGGCTTTGTTTTATAAAAGGTTTATTAGGAATTTTAGTACCATCGCCACGCTACTTATTGAGCTAATAAAGAAGAACACCAACTTCCAATAGGGAGAAAGGGAAGAGAGAAGTTTTGCCAAGATAAAAGAAATGTTGACCTCCTCCCCGGTATTAGTACTACCTGACTTCGATAAAATTTTTGAGATAAAATGCGACGCATCGAGCATTGTAATAGGCGTTATCTTAATGCAAGAAGGTCGACCCATTGCCTTCCACAATAAGAAGCTTCGAGGATCGTAGCTAAACTACTCCGTATAGGACAATGAACTTTTGGAACTGATCCGAGCAATGCAAGTATGGCAACATTATTTCCTGTCGAGAGAATTTATAATATATACTGACCATGAATCGCTGAGGTACCTCCAAAGTCATACCAAGTTGTCAAAGCGGCAAGTGAGATAAGTTGAATTCCTTGAAGGATTCAATTTTGTAATTAAATGCAAATAGGGAAAGAGCAACGTAGTTGTTGATGCTCTTTCGAGAAGACATACGCTTTTATTAGAATTGTAGACTAGGCTATTTAGGTTTACAAGTATCAAAGAATAGTACTCTGAGGATCTACACTTTGGACCTATAATTTCGTGATGCATCAACGGGAGAACAGTAGATGAATATCATTTAGAGGTGTTTACTTGTTTCGAGGTGGAAAATTATGTGTGTTGACTTGTTCATTAAAGGAGCTGCTAGTCAAGGAAGCCTATAATGGAGGTCTCTTCGAAAATTTTGGGGAAAGGAGGACCTATGAATTGATAAATGGCCAATTCTTTTAGCAAAGAATGAAGAAAGATGTACAGCGAGTTGTCAAAAGCTATGCCGCATGCAAGAAGGCCAAGTACTAAGCTGAGTAAGGGAAAGCAATGCCCCTACTTGTTCTAATGAAGCTGTGGACTGAATTAAGCATGGACTTTGTTGTCGAACTGTCGCGAACTGCTCGAAGCAAATATTCTATAATGGTTGTCATGGATCGGTTCAATAAGATGGCATACTTCATGCCTTGTTCGAAAACTAACAATGCTTTAACTATTGCTTCTCTTTTCTTACAAGAGATTGTCTGGATACACAGCATGTCGAGAAGTGTAGTCTTCGATAAAGATCTGAAGTTCTTGAGCCATTTTTAAAGAACCCTATAGTGTTGATTGGGAACCAAATTACTCTTCAATATCTCATGTTACCCCCAAACTAATGGCTAAATAGAGGTGGTTAATTATACTTTAGGGTTACTGCTCCGAGTTGCAGTAGGCAAGAACTTAGCCGATTGGGATGTCTACCTACCAGTAGTCGAGTTCGCCTATAACCGAACAGTACATGACACTGCTAAGCAAACTCCCTTCGAGGTAGTCTATGGATTCAATCCCAAGTTGCCCCTCGACTATGCCTCTATACCAATACCCGCACAAAAGGACCCTAATGCATCGACTAGAGCATAATCCCTACAGCACATCTATGATAAGGTCACTCAACACATCAATTAAGTTGCTAGAAGAATGCGAGAAAAGACCAAGGATAGGACGACCAAACAATTTCAACTAGGAGACTTAATGTGGTTACAACACAGCAAAGAGTGGTTTTCGAGCAAGAAGAGGAACAAATTTTCTACAAAAGTGGAAGGACCTTTCAAAATCCTCCAAAAGATTAATGATAATGTATGCAGGTTGGAATTGCCCAAGGATTATGGGGTTTTTGATACCTTTAACATTGCCAACCTTAGTTCATATCACCTTAATGGAAAACTAAGCGAACACCATTCGATTTTTTATCCTAAATACAATACAACTTGAAGGAAATGATAGGAATTAGGTTATTGGACCTCTGACCCATAACCAAACCCAAAGACTAAAGATGCTAGTACGACATATCCTTCTGTTCCAACCAACCCCTATCGAAGTCGAGTACTTCCCTATCGAGGCCGAGTACTTCCTTATCGAGTCACCTTTCATGCCGAGCCGTATGACTATCCATTTTTCTGTAGTATGTTGAGTTAATGATTACTCTCTAACACCGAGCCAACCAATTACTTGACATATTTCTTACCAAGAAGCTAAGAGAGAGAGTCTAGATTGACTAAGCCATCCCTACTCGACAAGCCATCTATCTATACTTTTTTGTGCACATCCTTTAACGACATCGCCAATTTAACTTCACTACATGTACAATATCATGTACAGAATCCATTGCATCAATGATTGTTTTTCTTGTATATTCAATTTTACCCTTTTATATCTTGTACATTACTTCTTTAGGAAATGCCCTTTTTCTCTTTTCCTTTTTAGGAAAATTGCCTTAACTTATGGGTATAAATACCCTTATACTTATAGTTATAAAGGATATCAGATCATTCTTAATATACTTTTGAGTACTTTTCTTCTTTATGTAAATACTATTTGTTTACTCTCGGTATCACTGTTATCCTTTCCTTTAAGCAAAGTTAGATGGCAAATAACCTCATTGGACTGATTCGTATATCATATCGAATTGTGCCATGAGTCTTTGGAGGTTCCATTGGTGCATCATATTCATTGGAACTATTCGTAGGTTTTGCTTACTGTTTCATTTTTCATTTTGCCCTTTTGTACTTTTCCCTATTAATACTTTTCAATCTTTTTGCAAGCTCAGACTCATCCAGTGACTGGCCTTGTCTGTTCTTGGTCACAGTTCATAACACAACTTCTACCTGGATCAAAGACAAATCAGCAAAAACAAAATAGAAACAAACTACAACTCAAGTCAATGATCAAGGCAAATATAATCCAATGCTCTATCCACTCATCATGAGCATAGTCAACTAAGCTCTTGATCAAACATGTATCTTATCAATTACTTCGAAGTAGATCTAGCAATTATCAATCATGGGGAATAACACAACTTCAGGGTTAAGCAAGACATGAGCTTGGGGAGTCTAAATATGTAAGAGCCCAATCTGCTCTACTCTCTTAACTATTCTTAAAGCTTCATACTCTTCCAATGTTAGCTCTTCAACTTGATTTTCAGCAGTTATCACCTTATTTGCATCCTCGCAACTTCACTCTTCTCTCCTCCAACTATATGCTTTAAATTCTTCCAATGTAAGAGAACTAAGGATAAGAATAGCATACCCTAGATAAGAATATCCATCACCATGACCTCGAAAACCACCAACAAATAACCTATGACATATCATAGGTACAACACTACTACAGCGCATATCATCCCCAGATAGCCCCATCAATGGATCAAAGTAGAAGAATTCAATTATGTCTAAGCCAAGGCCGACCTATCCGAAGCCAACGTAGACCCTTTAGAAGAAGATGCCAGCCTGTTCTAATCCAAGGTCGAATAGCTTTCACCGAGGCCATGCAATTAATAGAAGACCGAGGGGTAGAAAAAGAGCCACTCGGCAATAAGTCTGTCATCTATCGAGAAGATGAGAGAGCATACAGCCAGGGACTCGTAACTAAAGAACCACTTGACATAGTCCTAAGAGACTAATGTCTACTAATTCTAGCACTTGGTAGTTATGGGCTAATCTTTCTAGTATCTAAGCCAAGCACTACAAGACTTCAAGAGTTCTTCCTTGAACCCAGATATCCAACTACCGACCTTGCTTAATTCGGATCTTGCTCCTTCCTAGACAAGTTAAGTGACTGCATGTCGACCTCTATTAAACGCATAGTTTTGTGTTCTTATGTATGTTTTCCTTTATTTTATTTATGGGCCCAATTTTTTAGGGTTTAAGGCCTTATACATTATTTACAGTTTTGCCACTAAGGTTTAGGACTTACTATGAATAGCAACTTTTGTAAATATCAATGACAAGAGAGATATACATCATTATACAAAATCAGATAGAAAGTATATTCTTGCGTTTTGGAATCTTTCCCTTTATGAGCAAGGTTACTCTTGAGCTAGCATTTGCTAGATTATTGAGTGTGAATCAAACTCTTTAATCATCCCTGTGTTCTTATCGATCTTGTCCTCAAGATTATGGTGAAGATAAGTAAGCAAGCAGGCTAAGTAAAGGAGTTTCAATAAACTATTACTTACTTGTGTTTGATAATTGCTTGATGTTTTATTGCTTGCATTTGGTTGTTTATTGAGCAATTAGTTGTTTTGTATGCCAACATCCGTGTGATCACCTTATTAAAATTGATAAGTTTAAATATTTAGCCAAAATAATCGTATATACTTGTTGCATGTCTATGATCCATTAGTTACGGACTGTGATGTCTATAGCTTTGCCAAATTTTCTAAAAATTTTGCTAAAATATATTTTTGAAATGCTTTACAATTCAAAGAAAAATTTATCGACTTAGTGAGTACTCATAGTAGTCTCCTATGATATTTTACTTGTTAAGGCAAAGCTAGTAGACTATCTTTAGTTAATTGATGGCAAGTAGCCCGAGTTGGGACTCGCATGGTTTAGCCCATGGGGCATTGTATGGATTTGTTAATAGTGAGCCCAGAGGGTGTTGTATTGATTGTTGATAGTGGATAGCCCTAGATGGTAACCATCTAATTGATTAGTATGATATTCTCAACTAGGGTAATGGTTGAGTTCCGTTTATTAGGACGGTACCCATAGATAACCTCATGCAAGTAAGGTAAGGTGCTTAATGCAATTAAATACAAGGGATAATTGACGTGTAGACGATATAAATCTACACCTTCCATGGTTTCAAAGCCTTATGGATGTGTTGCTTGCATTCATTAGGTATGTATTCATTTTGTATGTAGCTAAAGTGCATGTTTGTTAATAATGCTTAATAACTTGCTTGAATGCTAGTGGTGAGAGACGAACTTACTAAGCTATGGTATGCTTACCTCCTAAGAGTTCCTTTTTGCAAGTAACCAAAACCTGAGACTAGGCTAAGATTAGAGTGTAGAGTATTCTTTAAGCAACTAGATTAGACGAACAAGATTACTTTAGTAAACTATATTAGTTAAATTAGATCTTTACAATATTTAGTAACACGCGATGTTATTGAAGTTTAATTATCCTGTCTTATTATTTGGTAAGTGATTCTAACTCTCTACAATCTTGGTGGACTATGGATTGTTGGGTCACATATGTTACTTATATAAATAAGTAAATGTAATTAAAATGAATAAGCATCCTTACAAATTTACTAGTTAGAGTCTTACTACATCTAACTTGCAAAGTGGTTTTTATATCATGGATGCACATGTGATATGAAGATTTTAGGAAAAATTATCAAGCCTCCCCCCTATCACTTTATGATGGGCATTATACAATCTTTAAATCTTCCAAATCAATTTGTGTAGCCATAAGAGATTTTTGTTTCTTCTTGTATTTCTCTATCTTCTTTATTAACATAAGATATTCTTAATTAACATGTCCTAGCTTTTTGCATTGATAACATACAATCTTTTTTTTGGACTTTTTCTCCTCCTTTTCCTTGATTGCTTTCCCTACATCATTAAATGGACTCTTGTTAGAAGAAAATCTTTTAGTAGAAGTTTTCTTACCTTTCTTCTTCATCCATTTTTTGAGTTTCCTAGTTAGAAGTGTTACATCCTCATCTTCTTTTTTAGATGAGTCTTCATTTCAAAATTAATGTCTATTTCTTAAGCCCTGAAGAGTATAGTGTCTTCATCTTTGCACCCTCTAAAGTACTCTTTGATTTAAGAAAATCAGTTTCATACGCCATAAGTTTACTATACAATTGGCTCAATGTTAGTCTCTTCAAAACACAAGCTTCTTTTATGGAAGTTTTCTTCACATTCTAAACTAGACTTTAGGAAGAACCTTCAGCATCTTGTGTACCATATCTACATCACTAATTATTTTACTAAGAGAAAACAATTCATTAGTTATAGCCATGAATCTACTAAAGGAATCCTTGATTTCTTCACTAAGAAGAATTCAAAAAGGTTTCATATTACTGAACTAATGAGTTGATTCTCGTGTCCTTGATTATCTTAGTGCCTTCATAGGTTTGCACTAAGGTGTCCTAAATGTCATTAGTTGTAGTATAGGAAGTAAGTAGATAAAATTCTAAGTGTGTAATAGTACTCAAAAGTAAATTTTTAGCCTTTGAATTAAGTCAGCTTTGGTAATATTCTCATTTGATGTATAATAATGGTTGGAACTTTGAGACCTCCTGTTGAGATGATTTGCCAAGCTTAATAGTCTGATAATCTGATGCCTTCACATAAGTCTTCATCTTAAATTTTCAATAAGAAAAGTTAGTTCCATAAAAAAATAATGCCTTGCTAAGTTGAATTGTTAAACTACTACTTAGGATCTTAAACTCTAGATAATGTTAGAGCATAACTTTGATACCAATTGTTAGTCCCATATAAGATATCAAGGAAGAGTAAGGGGAGGGGATTGATATCTTTAGACAATTTAAAACTTTTTCAAGTTAAAATGAATATACCTCTTTACATAACTTAATTTGGTGAATAGTGGTACTTTAATAATTCAAGCATACAAATAACAAAATAGCTTAAAATAAAAAAGATAGGAAGGAAAAAATCAGGCTTAAGATTTAAAGAGCTTCAACTTTATGCCTACTACTCTCTCTCAGCTCTATTACTGAGGACCTGATCTTCCTTATCATTGCTATTTCACTTGATCCACTATATCAGAAATAAATCAAGAGAAGTTTATAAGTTTCTACCACACTTGGCCTTCACAACTCTTTACTACGCCTATTTAGCCTCTTTATAGTTTAGACTAATTACAGATCTATAGAGTATAATCAAATTTCTCTCAAATAATAAATAGTGATTACAAAATAGAAGTGAGAAGAACAGTAACAATCTTGAATACTTTGGTAAGAAAATAGTAATGAAGAATGTTGAATATGTTGATTTAGTTCAACTCTCTAAAATATTCTCTAAGAAGTGTTTTAGCTCTTTCAAATAGTAGGCAATGATCACGATAGATGTGCAATATTTTTTCTTTGTCAAAATTATTGAATATTTTGAATTGTCTCTTCTTTTATACTAAAGTCTTTCAATGGCTAAATTGTTGATGATTTTAATCTCCTTAAGCTTATCTAACCTTCACTGTTCAAGGATAATGCATAGATATTTTGAGAAAATCTTGGAGTTTAAATTTGAATTTGATCTTACCTCGATCATATCTCTTTAATGGATATACTTTGATTAGCAACTTCAGATAATCCTAAGTTTTGAATTTGATACCCCTTAATTTTCGAAATTAGCTTCATCCTCATCCAATCTTAGATGTTTTATAGTTATTTGATTATCTCTAACAATAACTTCTCTTAAAAATAATCCTCGTAGATCTTAATTCCAACTTAAGTGAAATGGGATTAAGTGTATTTTCCTAATACATCCAATTTAGTGGAGCTAAGCCTTATTTACTTCGAATTTGACGTCTTGTTATATTTCCTAAATTCATTCTTCTAGGTCAACCATCTAAATAACCTTCTAAAGATATCTCGGTTTACTTATCTTCAAAGTCTTTAAAGAACTTTTTGAAGTGCTATATTAACTCTTCTTATATAAGCTTCCAAAAAGACTTTCTAAAAACAATCCAAACTTGTTTCTTTTTCAAGTGATTTAGACCATCTAAGTAAGTCTTTGAATGAAACTTAATTTATAATTTAAACATTTTGATAAACTGTCTAACTAACTACATATTTGTTAGTACATTAGTATTCCTCTCTTTTTGTTATCATAAAAATTCATGAGAGAGACCTAATAGTGATGTATTACCTATGAGTGTATCTCATATTCTACTTAGTAGACCATGAATGTTTGATAGGAGAGTTATGTATGATGGTAAGAAGAACCCCTATTCATTAGCGCATGAAGGGAGGAAGGTGAAGCTAATCCCTATGATAGTTGAGTAGGTCAAAACTATGTAGACTTATTTCAACCAAGTTCTGAAGAAGAGGCTTTGGTGATGACCTAAGCCGAGCTGAAAAGAGAGATAAAGCTTGAAAAGTCAACCTATCTATTGGTCATAAGGTTATTTGGGATGAGAAAACTAAGTAAGGAGTTGCTACCATCTAAGGTGAAGTCTTTAATGGGTGAATTTGATGACCTGTTCCTCGAAGAACTGCTAGAAGGTCTATCTCCGATCAGAGGCATTAAACATGCAGTAGACTTGCAGTTAGGAGTCGCACTACCTAACAAACCAGCGTATAGACTGAATATTGAACAGGTTGTCGAGCTATAAAGATAGGTTAATGAACCGATGAGAAGAGGTTATGTTCGAAAATCCTTAAGCCTATGTGTTGTACTAGTTTTGTTGGTGCCAAAGAAGGATAGCATGTGGAAGATGTACGTAGATAGTCGAGTTATAATTCATATTACCATCAAGTATAGGTATCCCATACCTAAGCTTGATGACATGTTCGATGAGTTAAATGGAGCAAGAATCATCTCGAAGACTGATCTCAATCTCAAATACCATCATATTAGGATGCAAGAAGGGGACAAGTAGAAGACTGCATTCAAAACATACTATGGATTGTGCAAATGGCTTATGATGCCATTTAGGTTGTCGAATGCATCGAGTACATTCATGAGATTGATGAACCAAGTGCTTCAAGAACTAATTGGGAAATCTATTGTTGTATAATTTGATGACATTCTAGTCTATAAGCTTGACTTGGAGACTCACTGTGAGCATCTCCAAGTTGTTTCCTAAAAACTTTGAGCTAAAATGCTTTATGCCAATTTGAAGAAGTGTGACTTCTACCTAAATGAAGCAATCTTCTTGGGATTTGTCATAAGTGGAGGGGGTATATAAGTAGATGAGGAGAAAGTGAAAGCGATTATTGAATGCCCTATGTCAACTAGTTTAGCTAATGTGAGAAGTTTTCATGGATTTACATCCTTTTATCACCACTTCATCAAGAATTTTAGCATCATTGTAACCCTACTTACCAAACTATCGAAGAGGAACATTGAGTTCAAATGGGGAGAGAAGGAGTAGAGTAGTTTTGAGGGGGTAAAAATGAAGTTAACTATTGTAAGCCCTAAAGTTAAGCCAAGAGACCATAGGATTGAACTTAGAGCACAAGGTTTAGGGCGATCGGTTAAAGAATCCGATCAAACCCGAATTATAAACTATGGAGAGAAATATTAGTAAAAATGACCCTGTAAACTTGAATTTAAGAAAATAAGTAATAAAATAGAAGACTATAAAATTTTCAAATTTTAAGTATAATAATTGTTAATTACCGAAAAGGCGAAAAGTGTAATCTAATAACTAATAAATTACTAGAGATAGATTATATATATACTAAAAATCATAGAATGACCTAAATAATAATTAGGAATGTTCACATGTACCCCACGTGTATTTACGTGTAGATAAAAATACACGAAATTACTTAAATTGACCAAAAACTTAGTAAATAATTAAAGAAAATTATTAATTAATTGTGGAAAAATCAGAAAAAAAATCAGAAGGGTATGGAATGATCCAAATCTAGTCGTGGCAGGTCAGGATCTGAAAAAGAAAAATTATCCAATTAGAATTAGGCAACATAAAAGCCAAAAATCAAGGAAATGGGGCAATGTCATGTCTAATTAATGCATATTAATTACCAAAAACGTCTATAAATAGGGGAAAAATTCACAATACTCCTTTGAGTAGTGAGGAATTAGAGAAAAATAGAGAGCTTCGAAAATTCAAGAGAAA
The DNA here is from genome assembly GCA_024138015.1 of Lumnitzera littorea. NCBI lineage: Eukaryota > Viridiplantae > Streptophyta > Magnoliopsida > Myrtales > Combretaceae > Lumnitzera > Lumnitzera littorea. The sequence continues at coordinate 63,330,778 of JAMXBB010000004.1, read as the reverse complement.
ATCCAGAAAACAAAAAAAAGAAAAGGAAACTATACAGTCAGGGCTAGTGAGCCAAACCCATACCTCACTACCACCTGGGACCGAGCCACCACCACTACCCTACTCCAGACCTACCGTCTAGGCTAGCCAACATACTTGGACCGAATTTGGACGGCCAAAAAGCATCGAACCAAGTAAGTCTCTTAATTGCCCCGATTTTGTGTAATTTCGTAAAATTAGTTATTTTGCCTAGAAAATTATGAAACTTGTTATTCTTAGGTTTTATTGTATGTAGATTTAGGAAAAATATTGATTTAGTTTAATCACGCCTGAAAATATAGGGTTCTTAACAAATTGAACAAAACCGAACATGATTAGAACTAGAAATAAATAGGTTTAGGAGTATAATTTGGAGCTCAATTTTTTTTCTGTAAAATGCTTATATGATATAGAATAGTCCTATGAAGCCATTTTTCTAAAATTAATTTTCGAAATTTTTAAGTTAATTTTTAGCCCTAAAATGATGGAAAAATTGGGTAATTTTGGGTTAATTAGGAGATTAAAATACTAATTACTGATTTACATAGTAATTAGATGTTTAGGGATGTTAATCTCTGATGTGGAAACCTAATCCTAGCTTTTCGAGTATTAAGTATGGTTAATTTAGGAAATTAGGTGGTTATTGTAAAAAATTAGAAATATGTAGAATTGAAAATTAATATATTTAAAAATTAGGGTTATTTAGATAATATTATAATAAAAATCAGAATATACTAAATCTAAAATAAAATTTAATTTTAGGTAATTGTATAAAAATGTAAGATTTTCTCACATCGGGAATAAATCCGATACCCCAATTAGGATTAGCGTATATCAAATAGCTTAGAATACTAAATTAAGACCCAATAGAATATTAGAATACTTGAGTTTAATGTGATTAATTTCACATTAGGATTTGAGCATAGTTAAGACTTCGGAATAAAAACTAGAATCTAATTTAAGATTCGAACCCTAAAATAGAGTACAAAGAATCATTAGTACATAATAGGTATACATGAAAAAAAAATGAGTTAAATTATAACTTAAAATATGAATCCTTAAAGTATAAGTACTAAAAAGACCTATTTGTATTATAGGACACCTAGAGACAAATCGGCTTGCGACTAAGTGATCGAGCGATTGAGAAATTCCAAGTAAGTTGGGTTATTACTTATTGTAATAGAGTACTATTTGTATGGTACTCGAAAACTTAGGATTGTATATGATTGTGATTGTAAGTAGTTTACACATGTGTCTGATGTATCTAAATTTGTGCTAAAATTGTGGTATGATAGATTTTGTGTTATAATTGAATTGGTGTGAATTGTTTGAAAACCCTAAATGAAATTTAATCTTATTCAACTTTAATGACCTAAAATATCATGCATTGCAACCCGTTAAGGGGTCATTAGGATTCTCCAATCAAATACCGATCCCTTCGAAAGGAATAGCGCAGGATTACATAATGGTCCCTTCTTCATCCTTAGTTGAACTAAGTGACAGGAGAGAAGGTCGCAGTGAGAGTGAAGTCAATGGTTCGAAGGTAGTCGCGGGAGGAGCGAGGTCTCCATTGCACAAGCCTGGGTTTGGTTGTGAGCTGCTGCATAACATAGAACTCCTCAACCCGGATTAGAGCGGGCGAAATTTCTCTTATTTCACAACGGACCGGACTACGTTGTGCGATGACACTTGATTGTTGCATTGCATGAAATTAAATTATTGATAATCTTATTTGTGCTTGTATGCATTCATGAGTCTCCAATTCAACTTACTGAGCTGTAGTTACTCATATCCTTATAGATCCTTTTGCAGGTCCTGATTTCTGAACTCTTTAAGTAATATGCTGCCTTACAATTACCCAGAGGTTAATCCTTTTTGAAGCCGGGGGTGTGAAGATCAATCTACTTAGTAATGATGTGTAGCTAGAGTGTCCTTATAGTTAAGGATAAAAGACTGGTAGTTATTATTTAATTTAGTGAACTATTGTGTTTATGTAAAACTTCCTGTGAAGCTCTGTAGACTTACATATAATTATACATGTTTATTAGAAATTTGTAATATTTATCATAATTGTAGTTTAACTGTTAATCGAATTATTTACTTCAAAGCGAGGAGTCATCGATGCCTTGTATAGATCATGTCTATGGTAAGTACTGTAAGGTTAGTTACTCTCATAGAATGGTTTACACGGTAGGACTATTACGACTTTGCGACTTCGGGGCGTAACAACTATTCCCTTTATCCTAGCTCTTTCAAGCCTTGACAAAGTATTTGAAGTAAAGTGTAATGTATTCTGACTGGGCATAGGTGTTGTGCTGATGTAAGAAGGTCGACCTATTACTTACTTTAGTGAAAAACTTAGAGGAGCCACAGTTAACCACTCTATGTATGATAAGAAGTTCTATTCCTTGATTCAAGCTCTCACAGTCTGTGATGCATATCACTAGCAATGGATCAGAAAACATAATGGGTGTTTGTAGATTCGAGTAGGTATGAAGAACAAGAAGTAGAATAGTAGTTTTGAAGGTGAATGTATATGGATATCATGCACCAAAACATAAACACAATCAAGGGTTCGAGCTCAAAATAGGGTTCAATATAACTCACGAACACTAAATGTCACTCTGGATTTAAATGAGGGTTAGATACAACTCACTAATCGGTTCAAATGAAAGGTTTACCATAATCTTAGGGTTAAGATTGATAAGAACATGAGAAAGATCAAAGAGTTTAATCAACACTCAATAATCCAGCAAATGTAAGCTCTACTAGCTCAAGTGTAGCCTTGCTTGAAAGAGGAAAAGCCTCACTCTTTCTATGGGGAATATTCTTCATTGTGTCTGTGTTCTGTCTTTTATGCAATTATAAATATTGTTATTTATAGTAAGTCCTAAACCTTAGTGGCAAAACTGTAAATAATGTAGAAAGCCTTAAACCCTAAAGAATTGGGCCCATAAATAAAATAAAGGAAAACAAGTATAAGAATACAAAGCTGTGCATTTTATAGGGGAAGTTGGCATGCAGTCACTCGGCTTGTCCTAAAAGGAGTGGTATCCAAATTAAATGGGGTCAGCAGTTGGATGTACAAGTTCAGGAAGGAGTCCTTGAAGTCTCATGTAGCTTAGCCGAGACACCAAAGAGGTTGGCCCACAATTGCCTTGGATGTATAGGTTCAGGAAGGAGTCCTTGAAGTCTCATGTAGCTTGGCTGAGACACCAAAGAGGTTAGCCCACAATTGCCGAGTTCTAAAGTTAGTCAATACTAGTCTCTCCTTGCTATGCCAAGTAGATCCCACTCTCGGTAACGTAGTCTCTCGGCTACTCGGTTGACAATAGACTTGTGGCCAAGTGGTTATTTTTCTTCCTTTCATCCTTTTGGATTTAGGTCAGCTTCAGCTTTATACAAGCCCGCCTTAGCTTGCATGTAGTCAAAGGTTGATTCCCATCATTACCGTGGGTCCGAAAGGAAGTCGTCCTTGATGTTAAGCATTGAGCATGAGCTATGATGCCAAATAAACTCCTCTTCCCTCTTCACTTTACCATGGGTACCGATTATGTCTAGATTTCCTCAATGCGCATAGGGGTTAAGCAATAGCTCTTCCCATCCTTCTAAACAATGTAAGTGTTAAGGAAGCCGTCATGGATCACTTCCTGATCATACTCCCTTGGTTGGCTAAGAAGCAAATTTGTAGTATTCATAAGGACTACGTTGAACTCAATCTCATCCTCATACTGCCCTACCTTAAATGTTATCTAAGCTCTCTTATGCACATGGACCATACCCTTGTCATCAAACCACTTCAATCCATAGGGTCGAGGATGTGGGTAGGTCGGTAATTTCATCTTTTCTACTAACTTGGCAAAAATGATGTTGGCATAGCTTCCCCCATCAACAACTAAGGATCAGGTCTTCTCATTCACTAGACATCGCATATGAAATAAATTTTCCCTTTGTCTAAGATTTGCCCTCAGGTCTACTTGTATCACCATAGCTAAAGGTTCATCCAAGTCCTCGACATAGACATCTTCTTCTATTAACTAGTCTTCTAAACTTTTGTCACTCTGAGTCTCAATTTGAACCTTAGGCCCTTTGCCCTTCAAGACCATGACCCTCTTATATAGACATTGGGACGTAATGTGGCTAGCAATGTGTCCGTAGCCTAAGCATTTGAAGCATTTCACATCTTGGGCCTTATTGTTGGGTGCCTTTTCTTGCTCGGCAATCTTCTTCTTAGTATGGACAGGTCAACTAAGCTCTCCTTTCTCCATCCTCTTCTTTAGCCCTTTTCTCTCGACATACCTCCTAAGCTCGAGGCTACTTTATTAAGGTTGGCTACTTGGCCTCTAATGCCTCCTTCTCTTCTATCTCTCCACCCTTAATGCTAAATTGATCAACTTATCTAATGAGTTGGACGACTAAAGTTCGACTATGTTGGTAATGTCGTCTCGAAGTCCACTTAGGAACCTAGCAATGGTGTAGTCCTGTGGCTCGACAATCTCACATATTGTTATCAAGGTCTCAAACTCTTGCAAATACTCTTCAATAATATTTCGACCTTATCTTAGGTGCAAGAATGCATTGAGCATCTCTTACTTAAAGTAACTCAACACAAAGCACTGATTTATTAATCACTTTATAAGCCTCTAAGTTTTGATCGGCTCTTCTCCTTCGTCATCTCGCTTGGCAACCAACTTATCCCACCAAAGACTTACATATTCAACAAGGGATATGAAGCTAGCTTAACCTTTGTTCGATCATCATACTTATAGCACTCAAACAACTTCTCGACTTGGGGAACCTAGTCAAGGAATTCTTTAGGTTGGCTACTTCCACTAAAGGTCAGCAACTTAAGCTTTATATTATCAAGTCCTTAGCCAAGTTAGGTTGGTTCACCTCAAATCGGCCACTTCTGTTGGAGCTATGCTAGACCATGTCCCTTCTTAGCTTCGATTCTCTTTTGCGACCTCTTTTGTTCACCTCGAAGTCAACACTCCTTTCATTTCTTCTTCATAGCACAAGTAGGTTTTCTCTCCTTCTTGATTCAATAGCTCTTTTTGACTATTGATCATCGTTGTCAAGTTCATTAGAACCAATTCTATTGGCAAGTGTTTATTCCCTTCTTTCTTCTTAGCCATCACATTTATGGCCTCTAACTAAACTAGTGAGTTCTTGGATAAAGTTAGTGAGATTTTAAATCTAATATTCTAAGTTATCAACACGTCGTCTCAAACTTTTGCGAGGACTATGACTAGTATTGTTGATACTATCCTCCGACATTCTTATCTGTATAATAATTTTCCAGAAAAATTGAACAAACAACAAAACACAATTATAGTAAGCCAAAAACAACCACTACTCGGCTTCTGCAACTACCAACAACTAACAAACACTTCCATAACAACTAGAATTAACTACTAAAATTAATGTTACTAGACTTAACTGCAACACAATACTATGACTACTAAAATATGAACAACATGCTACACTACAGAATGATGATTATCAGAAATTTTCAAACCATGAATCAACTTTGAAGAACACTAATACGCGTGTCTCCCTAAGGCTCTGTTACCAAGATGATGCATATCACAAGCAGTAGATTAGAAAACAGAATGGGTGTTCGTAGATTCGAGTAGGTATGAAGAACAAAAAGTACAATAGGGGTTTTGAAGGTAAATATGTATGGATATCACGCACCAAAACACAAACACAAACACAATCAAGGGTTTGAGCTCGAAATAGGGTTCGATACAACTCATGAACACTAAATATCATTGGAGATTCAAATGAGGGTTAGATGCAACTCATTAACCGGTTCAAATGAAAGGTTTACCACAATCTTAGGGTTAAGATTGATAAAAATGTGAGAATGATTAAAGAGTTTAATCAACACTCAATAATTCAACAAACGCAAGCTTTACTAGCTTAAGTATAGCCTTGCTCTAAAGAAGAAAAGCTTCACTCTCTATATAGGGAATATTCTTCACTTTGTCTATGTTCTATCTTTTATGTGATTATAAATGTTGTTATTTATAACAAGTGCTAAACCTTAGTGGCAAAACTGTAAATAATGTATAAGGCCTTAAACTCTAAAGAATTGGGCCCATAAATAAAATAAAGGAAAACATGTACAAAAATACAAAGCTGTGTGTTTTTTAGGGGAACTCGGCATACAGTCACTCGGCATATCCTAGAAGTAGTAGTATTCGAACCAGATGGGGTTGGCAGTTAGATTTATAGGATTAGGAAGGAGTCCTTAAAGTCTCGTGTGGCTCAGTCGAGACACCAGAGAAGTTGGCCCATAATTGCCGAGTTTTAAAGTTAATCAGCACTAATCTCTTTGTGCTGTATCAAGTGGATCCTACTTTCGACAACGCAGTCTCTCAGCTACTCGATCAATGACAAACTTGTAATCGAGTAGTTATTTTTCTTCCTCTCATCCTTCTAGCATCAGCTTAGCCTCGGCAAGCATTAATCAACCTTAGCTTCGAATAGGCTTGCCTCGGCTTGGATGTAGTCGAAGATTGATTCCCATCAGTCTGGCAAAATTATTTATTACCTAAGGAATTTGTGATCTACACTGACCACGAATCTTTGAGATATTTAAAAAACCAACCTAAGTTGTCCATGAGGCATGCTAAGTGGGTTGAGTTTATGAAGAGATTTTTCTATGTTATTAAGTATAAGAATGGCAAGAACAATGCAGTGGCTGATACCCTAGCAAGACAACATTCCGTCCTAACTAAACTACAGATCAGATTACTTAGATTTTTTATGATTAAGGACTTATATGCTAAGGATATGCACTTTAGCCTAATCTATGCTAAGTGTGAAGATGGTTGAACACTTAACAACTATCACAAGGAGGACAGATACTTATTTAGGATGAGGAGACTGTATACCCTGACTTGTTTTATGCGAGAGCTGCTAGTATGCAAGGTGCATGGCAGAGGATTATCTAAACATTTTGGCAAGCACCAAACTCATGAGGTATTAGCCTCTAGGTTCTTCTGGCAAAAAATGATGAAAGATGTTGAAGCCATACTGAAATGATGTGCTACTTGCAAAAGGGCTAATAGCTAAGCTAAGCAAAGGCAAGGGCAATATTTACCTTTGCTAATCCTGAATAAACCATAGTCTGAGCTGAATATAGACTTCATGTTAGGTCTATTGAGGACATCCAAGGGGAAAGACTCCATCATGGTGGTAATGGACCAACTCAGTAAAATGGCACACTTCATGCTTTGCTCAAGAATTAATGATGGTTCAACTTTCTCTTTTCTTTTCTTGTAGGAAGTCGTTAAGCTCTATGGAATGCCCAGAACAATCATGTCTAATTAGGATCCAAAATTTATGAGCCACTTCTGGAGAACCTTATGGAAGCGATTAGGAACTAAGCTGCTATTTGGCGCGTCCTCCTACCTTCAAATTGACGGATAGACCAAGGTTGTCAACCGAACAGTAGGGACTTTGCTTCAAGTTGTTGTTGGTCAGAACTTAAGTGATTAGGATCTATGTCTGCCCATAATTGAGTTTTGCTACAATAAGACTGCTTAAAGTATCAAGAGCATGTCAACATTTAAGATTGCCTATGGTTTCAAGCCTGAGCTTTCGCTATAACAGATACCTCTTCTAAGCTAAAATGAGGATCAATTAATCATTGAAAGATCTAAGACCGTTAAGGCAATGTACCAAAAGGTTGTAGAACATTTCAACCGAGCTCCTACTAGGCTTAAGAAGCAAGGTAGAAGATGGAAGGATAAAGAATTTTAGCTTAGTGATTCGGTTTGGATCCATCTCAGTAAAGATTGATTCCCAAATTTGAGGAAAAAGCAAACTATCTCTATGGGCTCATGGACCATTTAAAGTGCTAAAAAAGATCATTCCTGATGCTTACCAAATTGAATTATCTAAAGGATATAGAGTCTCAAACTCCTTCAATGTTGTTGAACTCCATCCACAGGTTCCCAAAGACAAACAACAAGGAACTAAACCAAATTTGATCCCAAATCTCAAATAGCCTAGAGGGGATGATAGAAATCATAGGATGATAGAGATCATGGGACAATCACTTGTTCCCAAGCTTGAAAACTTGCCGGTTTGGTTCTCCAAGTTGTCCTAGGGGAGCTAAACCCTAAAAAGCATTGCTTTATCTACCCTACCCTACTAAGCTATCCCATTCGAACCTCTCTCTATCTCATTGTAGGAACCCTTAAGGTATCTGAACTATCACTTAGCCGACCTTTTTATGCTATGCAAGTCTAAAGCTGAGCAATGAATCTACTTGCTACTAAGTTGTCAAAAAACCAAGGTCGAGTTTCCCTACTTCTAAGTCTACTAGCCAAGGTCAATTAGAATAATGGCTATCCATTAGACCAACCCTTCTTAAGCCCTAAACAACTAATTTGTCACATTGCCGAGCAGTCAACCTAACTTACTCTACTTACAATAAGCTCTGTTCGATAAAGCAGTATCATTAGGACCATAGAACAGACAATTGACACATGCCCCATTTTTTTGCATCGATACTATTTCTTTTTGTTCATGCATATTCTTTTTGTCTATTTATGACTTTACCCTTGTAGTTTATTCTTCTTTCCTTTTCTAATAGGAATCCTTTTTGTAGTTTACGTTGTAATACCCTAAGGTTTCGAGCCCATACAATTACCTTAAGATTTGAGCCCCTAAATTTATGGCGTTGGGCTATGATATCCATTTAATTTCAAACTTCATAGTAAAGTTAGGAAAATTAGACAGAGTAATTCAATTAAAGTTAATTTCTCAAAATAAGCTACACAAAAATATTAATTTAATAAAACGTTAATTTATCACTTAAATCGATAAATACTGAAAACGTGAAATTTAAGCATTTAGATATAATAAGATATTAGAGATAAGTTATTTAACTTATAAAAATAATAAATGAAGTTGCATTATATGTAATATACATGTATTAACATAGAATATGCATTATTTGTATTAAGTGTATATATATAATAATATATTATTATTAAAATAAGGTAAATTAACATAAAAAAATGGAAAATTAACAAAAAAAATGAAAAGATGAGTCATCCCCTGATGTGGCAGCTAAGGATCGATTTGAATTAATGAGTCAAAAGAAAAATACTAGAAAATGATACCTCATGCATTGAAAAATTAAGAAAATGACATATGTAATTCACATGTCTAATTTTTGTTAATCCTAATCCATTTGGAAAATATAAATAGGATATGTGCACTTTAAAAACAACATTTTGGAAGCTTGAAAATATAAGAAAATCACTCAAGAAAATTTCAAAAGAAATTAGAAAAAATTAGGAAAATTAGAGCATAGAATCTAATCAAGCCGGTTCAAAGGGTTATAGTTGTTCAGTTATGGTAGCCATTTGGGGTCAAAGAAGGCATCACTTGAAGAGGTGTTATGATAAGGTTGGGTAACCGAAGGTAGCCGGTTCAAGTAAACCAAATTTTCAACCGAAGCTTTGTAAATTTTGTAAAAATAGCAAATGATATTATTTAATTATGAAACTTGGTTTTTTAGAGCCATTTTATGTGTAGATTAATGTAGAATTTAATTTTAATTAAATAATTATCTTAAATATAGGGTCCTTAAGAAATAACTTTATTTGGATGAAAATTGAATTAAATTTTAGAAATATTAAATAATGTTCTTTTAAGTTGAAAATTTATATGTAAAATACTTAATATATGTATTTAATCTTACTAACAAGAATTTTTTAAAACAATTATGTTTACTATTTATGGTAATTATTTTGGACAAAACTGGCAATTTCATCGTTTTATTGAATTAATTAGATTTTAACAAAATGAAAATATGAGCCCTATGTATTATGATTCTTGGAAGTTCATATAATGTTTAGGATACTTGAATTTTATCTTGCGACTAAATTCACATATTTGCTTAATTTTCGCTAATTTTGAGTTACAATTGCTATTTTCATAAAAATATGTAATAGTTAGTTTAGTATAATTCGTGATCAATAATTAAACTACATATTTTTTTTGAGTCCATAGGATTTTTTGTAGAATTAATTGGGATCGTGTACTATTTATTATATATTTTCATAATATAAACTTGTATATTAGCCTAATATATGATATAGTAATTAGTATTGATGTGATATTTGTTAAATATAAAAGGATTAGTATTTTTGAGTATATAATGAATGCTGACTAGCTTAGGAAATGAGTAATTTTAGGATTTTTAATTTATATTTAAGATTTATTTGAGTTAATTACAAAATTATATTAATGTATGGTCAAATCAGTAATATGAAAGTATATTTTTGGACATTTGATAATATTGATTTGTCATGATTCTTAAGATATCTTAATAATACTTAAAATAATGATTGCAATAATATAAAGTTTATTAAAATTAGATAATAAATGAATAAGATATAATCAAATTAAGTTTGGAAACGCAATAGTGAAACTGCATAAGAACTTAGTACTAGCCTATAGTTAACTTAGGTTCTATGTGTATTTTCCTAAGTGTGATAGGTGATAAAGGATCATATCATGAAACTTTGAGTTTTATGTTGCTATCAAGCTCGAATAAGTGGATATTTCTATTTTTGTGCAAGTAGACTTATGTCTACTTGACTTGGAGTTACTTTTGTCGTTAACTGTAATAATGTGTTAGATTGACTGAATATATGATTCTGTTGAATATATGTTGACTGAGTGAAATGTTTCCTCACATATGACCGATTCATTGATATATGTTTTTGTTTGGAAAACATGGAAACTGAGCTATTCTTTAGGATATTCACCTAAGTGAACCTTATATGAAAAAATGTAATATGAAGTTGAGAAACAAAGCTGGAATTGAGATGGTTGAATTGTTTATAATATGGAACTTAAGATTTATGCTTGATACTAGGTTATTGTACTATATATTACATTTATGGCATGGCATGGCATGAAAGGACCTACTAGTTGAGTTTTTGAAAGCTTAAATACGACTAAGTTGGCTTTTGAGTATATAGAATTGTATTGCTCAACTTATTTTGGCCAAGATGTGTGATTGACTATGCATTGGATTTTCAAACCATATGAGTAGTTTTGTTAGGAGTCTTACTCCCAGGCAACTCATTATTGCCCTAAGATCCTAAATATAGTATCCAAATGCCTGGGTATGTTGACTAAACGGATAAAGAATTGGAAAAGTATAGAATATCGATACTGATGGATGTTGTGTACATGAGATGGCACAAATTTCCTACATAAACAGTTTGTATTGGTAACTTGGATTATAAAATTGAATATCTTATAGTATTGATCTAGGTGAATATGTATTGTACTTGTTCTGTGTTTTGTTTTATCCACTCTCACTTAGCTCATTAAGAGCTGAAGGGATACTTATGTATCCTTAAGTTATGAAGAGAATTGACAAGACATCATCAATTGGAGGAAAAAGTCTTTTGAGAGCACTTAAGACGGAGTCAGCTGCTTTTGAAGAAATCTTGTAGTATTTTATTCTTATTTCTATAAAGGATCTCTACATATGAAAATATATATATATATATATATATCTATATAATTTGGATAAGTTTGACAGATGTACCTTTTGTATAAATAAGTGTAAAGTTGAACTCCGTTGTAATACTCTTTTGTTGTAAATAGAACTTTTGTTAAGTATAAACAGGTATTTCTATGTCATGATATATCCCATGCTATATCGGGATGTAACATATGTTAACCTAAGACTTGCCCTAATTGGGCCATATAAATACTAAGAACATGTAGTAGCCGCTAGTAAGTAATATTGAATTTCAAAAAAATTCCCCTCTTTCATTTCCTTCTTTAGTTTACGTTTTCTTGTAAGAACCGTGAACTTAAAAAGCACTTATCTGGACCATTAAGCATGGACTAGTGGCGAACAACCTTGTATTATATTCATATGTCATATCTAGTTTAAGTTTGTGTAAGGCATTGATGCGTCATATCCACTGTCGGTATACGAAACCTCTATTGAACCCTTGACTTCCATTTATTGTTCGAGTTGTCTTGAGGTTTAAACCCACTTTGGTTTGTATGATATCAATAACCGTGTGTCAACCTTCTCAATTACTTGTATCAATCTTGAGTCTAAGAGATGCAAAAAAAAAAAAAAAGGATTAAATTAGGATTTGCAAATCTATTCTCATTTAAATTAATGCAATTCCTTGAATCGACATTTGGAATTGATTAAATAAGATTTAACTAAATCATTAAAACTCGCCTATCTCTTAGTGTAGCAAAATTCCAATTATAGCATAAATCATCCAATCAAGGCTATTTATCTATAATTATCGAGTAAATAGTGATTCGCTCACATTAGAATTGCTACTCTAGTTAACCATATTTCTAATTGCATTAAGTTCATGAGTTTATGAATTTAATTAAACCCAAATGTTCCTATAACATGCTTTTTCAAAAATTCAAGTTATATTTACCACGAATTATCAAAACTCTCTCAAATATCCCTTAACTCTATCTAACTAAAAAGTGTTGATTAAACGTCAACTAAATAGACGATTAACATAATAGAAAAATACTCAAATACTCAAAATTGATATCAAAACAAAATATAAAATACATTAATTTATTAAACCCATTAATGCAAAACCTATTATATACTAAGCACAATATTACATCATAATACCTAAATGAATTAAGATATATAACAATTTAAAAAAAAAGAAAAAAAAATCTCTATTAGTCTATTCAAATCTAACTTCTCATATAAAATTGGCATTTCTTAATACATTTAATACTAAAATATCTCTCTAACAAGTTAGAACAAGAGTTTTAGTGCATGTTTTCTAAAACCCTTTTAAGTCGCCGTCTATTTAAAACTCAACTACTGTATCTATTTTCTGTCGTATGCTACCCCTTTCTCCGCTGCTGCCCCTTTTCCAGTATCATTTTCACGCTACCCTTGCTCCTCCAAAAATGGGCCTGACATGGATAATCAACAAAGAAAATATCAAGCCTACGTACATGCTGTCTTAGGTTGATATCAGCTCCCTTCCCATTTCCTAAAATTCTTTTTGTTGTTTTCTTGAAAAGCAAATGAAAAAAGCCTCCCTTCCCAAAGATCAAGACCTACGGCTCAACTCTACTCAAAATTGGTAAAGCCCATGTAATACACGATTAGGATTTGGTCATTGCATCTCTGCTTAAATTGGAATGAAACTCCACATGTTAATTCGTAGCCCATTTAGCAAATGGATCACCTCAAAAATTGTCCTCTGTCGTGTATCCCAAATTGTTGAGCTACATGGGCAGTGGACTAGTGCTTTATAATAACTTGAGGCAAAGGCCCATCCCCATATATTATTTTGTTCGGTGCTAGATGCTCAATATAGCTGGTGGTCTCGGCTGCACTTGGAGTTCGCGTGTGCATTGGCTGTGCTGCTTTATTGTGTGAAGTGCCATGGAATTTGCAGCATATGGGGCTGCTGTCACTTGGAGTTCTCAGTTAGGGATGTTTGGAGCTCGGAATGCTACGACGTGTTGGCGCACTGCTGCAGTTGAATGCTGTAAGCTGCTGTTAGTTGGTGTTTTAGCTCCTTCAGCTGCTCTTCGGTTTGTTGTTTGATTTTGGAATCCAAAAGCTACGGCTATTGTTTCTTTAATGCTCGTGGCTGCTGTTGGTGTGTAGCTTTGATTAGAAGTTCAGCTCTGCTGTTGATCGGTGGGGTTTGCTGTGATCTCGGTTGTGCGCTGGTTTGATGCCGCTGGTCGCTGCTCAGGAAGCTCTCGGTTGGAGATGTTTGGAGCTCAGGTGTGCTTGACTCTCAAATGGCGCTGCTGTCCATGTTTGAAGCTACTGCTCTGTTGAAGTTCAATTGGAATTGAAAAACAAAAGATAGCTCAGATTGTTGGTTTGTTATGACAGGGGCTAACCACGTTTAGAGTGCAACTGCTATTTCTCCTTCGTTTTCCACTAATTGAAGTCATGGCTTGCGATAAAATATTAATGCCAATAAAGTTTCATAAGCTCAGCTCAATAATGGAAAGAACCAACAATTGTAAGAATTTTCAGCTGCTTGGCTTGGTCATGTTGAAAAGAATTGGTGCACAGGTTCAGCCTGGATGAGTATAGCAGCAGCTCGGACTGTAGAGTATCCACACATAGACAGCAGATAGCAGTGGTGGCACACTCTTGGGAGAACCAAACCGAGCAGTTCTGGTTTCGAAACAACACATAACTGCACATAATAGATAGCAGCCAACTCCTTGGACCTGAGCTATGAAAGACGCACTAGCAGTGAGATTCCAAGCAACTCTATAGTCCAGAGACTCTTCCAGCAAATACAAACCAAATTGCTGTCCAGCAGCTTTCAAAAGTAAAAGCACATCGATGATCGACTCTATCTTCGTTGCTGCTGCTGCTCCATCATGGTTCAGCAGCTCTGAGCTCCCAGTCCAGTTATGCTCCACTATGTGGATAGCAGCTTAATCCATTGAGTTGATCAAATATGTTGCAATGTGCATGGCATCTGTCTTATTTCTCGCATGCAATGGCTGCTGTTCAAATGACGGGGCTGATCTGTTTTGGACAGCCGCTCTTAAATTAATTAGTTAAGGACTCCATCAACTTGCAGCTAGTGTTCGACAAGTTAGGCCAACATCTAGCTGCTGCTGCTTAACTGTGTATCTTGCTTGATTTGAACATGAAGTTCCCAATCTACAACTGCTACTTGATTTAATTTCTTGCTTGGATCCATCAAAACTTCCATCTAATGATTACTGCTTGGCATTTCTCGGTTGAGTTGAACTTCTGGGATTTGTGGAGCACCTTTTAAGAGACATGCAGGGGCTGATCTACTTTGGAATGCAGCTGCTTATTGGTGTGATGGAGTGAAATCTGCAGCTTGGTTCTCGGGTTGGAATTGCTGGACGTGGAGAGCTTGGTCTGAAGCTCTTTCTTAGATGCAGGCTAGTACTTGGATCTTGCTTAAAGCTGCTGCTGCAGATTCAATTGCATGGTATTTGAGGTTATTGAACTCCAGATTTAAGCCTTCTACTTGAGAACTCTACTGCAACCGTTTCCAATATAGCACTAGTGCCAGGATTCATTCACTGAAATAAACCACTGCCCACATGCAACTCCTTCCAATGATGCAGTCCAGCTAGCCTACGTTTCAAATCAGCATTGGCGTTCATGGTATTAACATGGTCTGGAGGTTTGTTCTTGGCTAGTTCACGTGTTGCAGCTGCTGCTAGTTGCTGTAATAAAATTGACATGACTTTGATGTGAACTTGTAATGCAAATCTCATTCACAGTTATGATCTACAACTAAGGTAAAACACTAGTGAGCACATACAAACTACTTTGGACTCCATTTTGATCCTTTTCATTAGAATTTTTAGCAATTGATCCACTAACATGATTTTAATTGATTTTAAGTAAAAGCCATAAGTAAAGTGCATATGAAAGCATGAATGTGTGCTATAAAGTGGGGATAAATTTTGCACATTTATCACCTAATGCTAGCCACATTTGCACTTTAAAACGTAGAGGAACTTTCTACTACACTCCTTTTGCTATGTTACAAGGTTATGTTTATTAAACATGACTAATAGATTTTTGTCTTTTATTTTTTATTTTTTAATTTTTATGTATAACTACATTTAGTAGACTTGGTCTAAGGGCAATTTTGGTGTAGTGTGGTAGGAAGATCTTGTATTGGTGTGTTGGGTTTAGAGTGAATAGACAGCTATTATGTTTAGGATTTGTTAGAGTAGTAGATGAGTTAGTCTTATTTTTATGTCTTAGAAATGAACGAACTAGTCTTATGTTTGGGATGGGCTAATCTTGTGTTTCGGGAGGGAATGGGTCAATCACTTAAAAGCAGTTTTCAAGACCTTATAAGAATCACTACCTATTAGCAACTCTTCCTTTTTCTTTTTCATTTTTTCAATTTTTTTTTAAAGTTTTGAAAATCCTTATTTTTTGAGAACTAAAGTAAAATATAAAAGTTAAAGAGAAGGGACAATCTTACTCTAAGAAATGAACGACAAAGAAGATGATTATTTACAACCAATAGAAGCCAACAATATTTACAAGCTAAGGACATGATTAAGAATTGCAAAAAGAAAGGATACTCTATAGGGAGGGTTAAGATATTTACAAAAGGACTACCATAAGGAAGTGATTATTTTACAAAGGTGTCCTAAGGAAAGGAAAGACTAACTTGCATGAGCAATATTGAAATGATTGTGGGGTTTTTAGACTCGTTACAAGTTAGATAAGTCGTAAAGGCTACTACTACAAAATCTATGAAGGATTTCAACATAAAAAGAAGCCTATAGTCAGAGCGATAATTTACAAGGTAGTGAAATGATAAAGATACAAACTATTTACAGCTATAACAAAGCTACTTACAAAGAAAATGAGAGATATTTATTGTAAAAATGGAAAAATGTTTTACAACTATTTACAAGGGCATTATTGCCAATTTTTATTTTCTTTTCTTAAATTTTTTCTTCTTCTTCCATTTTTTTTACTTAAAATTTTTTTTTTGACATCTAACAATGGGATGAGAGCCATCTATGAGTTGAAGTCAAGACTAATATCAGCCTAAGAAGTATTTTACAAAAACATTTGATAAGTCCATGGAAATTTATAACTTAAAGGTCAAACATGAGCCAATTGCGAGGAGTGATAAACTATATTATAGTTTATCCTAAAAGGAGAAGGCTAGTCTAAGGCTAGATTAGCTTCCAAGAGAAATCACAAATTCTATTCTATCTAAAAGGGGAGGTTTAGTCTAAGGAAATGGTATTTATGAAAGATCCTTGTTAAAGAGAGATGCAAAACTAATATTATATAAGGATAACAAGAGCATTTACAAGTCTAAGTGATTCTCTTTTTTTTTTTTTCCCCTAAATACCTATTCAATTAAGAGGAAAAGAAAATTTGACCATTTTTAGAAAATCGAAAAATATATAGACAAACAATGAGTACACTAAATGATGCATGGCATGTAGATGCAAGTTACAGACTAATGATTAAGTAGTGGTGGGGTAATTTAAAAAATTTATTATTGTAACTTTATCAGAATTCCATTATTAAAATTTAAAATTATAAGGAAATGAAATTGTTACATAGTAATATTATTTACAAGGAAAATTTAAAATCTACAAAGTTACAATAGAAAAAAACCCCTACTAAAAACTAATATACAATGACTTCATATGGGTATTATAGGGAAAGTAGATGACAAGACTTTCATATAGGAATTTTGACAAAGTAACAACCCTTAGTTAGTAGCATGTACCACTGCTAAATATTCTCTTAGTTAAATATTTCGTATATGCAAAAGGGTAGGTTTTAAAAATGGTCCTTATGCTATGTAGCCTCATATGTTTTCAAATAAACGATTCAATGGTCAACATCAAAGCATAAGTGCGGTAGTCTAATTAGCCTAAGAAGGTAGTTACTCTACAAAATTCAAAGCCTATGAATAGTCTGGGTATGACACTATCTACCCTCCATCCTTGACACAATAAATAAGTCGCCCACTCCCTCTCCCTCTAATGTTAAACCCTAAAATTAGTTACATGAAAGGATTGGTATAGGTGAAAATATACATAAGAATAAATGATTACTTAATGCGGGTATTTGAAAAATAAATCTAATTTTGAAAGGTTTAAGTGACTAGCCTTCTTGATAGTTCATAGTAGAGTTAGTAAGCTATCGAGCTTGAATTTTTCAATTTTTATTTTTGTTAATCCAATTAATATTAAACTTTAACTCATTTAATATTATCTCTCAACGAAAAGTTAAGGAAAATCTAGTTTCTTATACATTTTGAAAAATATTTGGAGTCACCACAAAACCAAGTTTAGGAAATGATTTAAGGTAGAATCAATTAGATAGATTGATTATAACTTAATTATCAGTTATAACTTAACTATCGGTTTTTGATAAAACCAATTTTCAAAAATTATTTTGAAACTAAAGATCTTGATTTAGAAGCTAACCTATTAAACTCTAAATATGTACCACTTTAACCTATCGAATTTAATTTAATTTTTCAAAATACCTTTTAAATTTGAAAGAATAATCTTTAATTTACATGTAAAGGAATGAATAAAATTTTTATTTACAAGAGAAATTGAGAAATTAAGTTTATTTACAAAAGGGAAGAGAATTTTTTCCTATTTTATGTCACCCCATAGATGCTTACATACCTTTTAGTAAGGTCAAACTTCTCATAGTTTAGTTTTTTTTTTTTTTTTTTTTGTAAAACTTTAGTAATTTAGTTTTTTTTTTAGCTTCCAAAAACTCATTGAATTTGCATCAACATCCAATCCATTTGATTTGAAAAAAAAAATCCTAAAAAAGTCCTAATTTCATTGGTGTTTATTTGGGAAAAGGAACTCTAATTTTCCTAAATTTAAAAAGAAAAGTTCATTAGATTTGTACTTTTAAAAAATTGTTTTTTCTAAGTAACAATGCACCTTTTTTTTTTTTTTATTAATTTCATTTGTACTTGGTGGGTTCTATTTGTCCTTGAGATGTGGTTACTCTACAATACCCATAGACTATACAAATGGCCTTATCCAAATTTTTATTTTATTATAAGAGTAATAAAAAAAATTAAAATTAAAATAAAATAAATTAATAAGTAAAAATAAAAAGAACAAGACATATTTGGGTTAAGTGGGTTAGTCTTGGGTATAGCAAGAAGGATAGCAATGGTAGTAGAGTGGTTTCTTGGTACTCCGATGGTGGTTGTAAGCAATGTTAGTTAAAAGTTTTATGGATTAGAGAAAAATTGCAAATTGAAGCTTTATGGAGTGATTTCTAAGTGATTGTTGATGATCTGGAAAGAAGTAGAAGCCCCTATTTATAGGTGCTAAGGTCAAATTAGGAATGGGAAATGTTCAAAAGAAAAAAATGGATTTAATGTGTGAAATGATTTTTTTTTCCCATGTTTGAATTCAATTTTATCCATATAGAGGGATGAATCTGGACACAATATGGTTCTAAATACATAGTAGTATATGCAAAAAATGTACTTGATGTGTGCTCATCATGCATAGAAGTATGCCGGAGTCTACCTACCAAGCATAAAAGTATGTCAAAAGATGATATGGTGATGACATGGAAATGACGAGGCAGAGAAAATAAAAATTACATGCCTTCATGAACCTAAAACTCCTACCAACTAAGCTAAGCTTCTTTCTTGTTTTATTCAAGCTTTTTAATTTAATATAACCCTTTCTAAATAAGAAAAACCTTTTTCAAGCCCAAATTAACAAACATTTACCAAATAAAGCCAATTATGCATATGAAATATCTTTTGACAAATGAGTATAAATTTGATGGTTTTTTTAAGTCCCATTTTGTTGATCATCTACTTAATACCATATTTGATTTTTTCATAATTTGATCAGTTTAAATCCAATTGAGGTCCTGATCAAATTAAATTGTGAGTTCTATGCATTGCTTCAATTGGACACAAATACAATCAATAACAAGTTTTTTTCTATTTCTAACGTGATTTCATAATTCACATGCCCATCAATAATATCAACAAGCCAATATGAGTCTGTTCACTTTCCTTCTTCTTCAACATATCATCACATCCCTCATGTTCTTCATGACTTCAATCTCTAGCATGCAAGTGTCTTTCAATTGATTTTAAGCACTTAGTGAGTAAGCGACATGTTTTATCACATTATCTTTCCTGAACTGTTCATGGAAACTAAAGTTTCTACACATGCTCAAACATTAAATAAAAATCCTACTTTTATGCAAAACAACAACAAATTTAGGAAAATAATTAGACAAAGATGAAGTATGTACGTATGTTTATTATGCAAGAGGTTAGATCTTAAAGATTTGTGAAGAATAGGTTATTGTTTGGTGAGAGGATTGAGAGAAAAGTGAATTTTTAAAGAGATATTGAAGGTTTAGAATGAGATGGAAAGCAATTACTTGCGATGTTTAAATTGGTAGTAGACCATGGTTAAGGGGCACGGTCACGGCCATGGAGTGTGACCACGCTCCTTGCCTTTTTTGCAATATTGCAAACCTAGTGTGATCATATAGCTTTCATCTAATAAGGTTTTAACTTCCCTCTCATAATTATTTACAAGAGGATCATGGTCCAAGTTTACGGTTGTGGACTTTAGACG
Organism: Lumnitzera littorea; assembly: GCA_024138015.1. Lineage (NCBI taxonomy): Eukaryota > Viridiplantae > Streptophyta > Magnoliopsida > Myrtales > Combretaceae > Lumnitzera > Lumnitzera littorea. The sequence goes on along the minus strand of JAMXBB010000004.1, from coordinate 63,310,591 downwards.
TATTCTTCCTTTGATTTTGGCATCTAAGTTGAATTGATTTCCTTTAACTCATTTTCTTGAAATTTCTACACAAAATTCATAATTAAAGTGAATTGAAGCACAAAAATTAAATCAAATAAAAATTCAATTGGATGACAACTTCAATATTATTATTGCACATATGAAATCTTAATAAATGTTTGTGATGAAAATCATTTAATGCAAAAAAAAAAAAAAAAAAGAAATAAATGAAGCAAACTAACAAAATAATGGAAATTAAAACTAAAATAAATCAAACTTAGGCTACTTCCTAAGGAGCGCTATTGTTTAATGTCGTTGGCTTGACATTTGATTTCTTTTTTTAGTTTTGTTCTAAACCCATAGGTTTAGGTTTTAGCTATGTATTTCTAAGCAAACTTCCTTGTAGTCTATCAGTGATTGTTATAGCCAATCGACTAAGTTGGCTCTTTAAATTCCTTAGTGAAGCTTCATTGTTCCTTAGTGATACTTCATTGGCTTGAAAACTTATGTCTATGTTTTGGATGAATCTATTCAGTAGCTCCTCAAAATTAAAGGCTCTACTCTAACATTGCACATTTTGGTTATGTTGTTGCTGTTGGCCTCCTCAAGAGAAATTTGGATGATTTCTCCAACCTAGATTATATGTATTGTTGAAAGGATTATTCTAAGTACGGTTATCAATAAAAGTAAATTCTTCAATTTCAATCAAGATCTCATCCTACACTAAATTTATAAGCTTCAACAATCTTTCAATTTTCTTACTTACATTCTCAACTTGAGCTATTAATCCAATCACAAATTTAACTTCATACTTCTTAGACACCTTTACTTTGGATCTCACATTATCAGACTACGAATTGTTCATTGCCATGCCTTTGATTAGCTTTTGGGTTTCATATGTTGTCTTAGCACTTAAAGTACCTCTAATTGTAGTATCAATCATCTGGCATGTTGGATAATTGAACCCATTATAGAATGTTTAAATTTGCATCCATAGGGCCAATTCATGATATCGGCATTGCCTCAACAACTCCTTGAATCTCTCTTATGTATCATAAAGGGTCTCATCATCAATTTGAGCAAAAGTAAAACTATTGTTTCAAAATCTGGCCATTCTACTAGTAAGAAAGATTTTCCTAGAAGGTTTTTAACCAAATTATGCCAAGTAGTAATAGTTACTCCAGGTAAGTGTTAGGCTACTACTTGGCATTACCTCACAAAAATAATCTCAATCTTATTGCATTATCTATAACACCATTGATCTTGAAAGTTTTGTAGATTTCTAAGATAATAGAGGCGTAGTTGTTAGGATCCTTATCAACTAATCCATTAAACTAAATGAAATATTGGGCCATCTAGATTACATTTAATTAGATCTAGAAATTTGCTGCTAGCACTACTTGTTGTACAATGCTAGATTCGGCTCCAATCACCATTGGCTTAACAAACTCCATAAGGGTCTTGTTCGCTTCATCATTGTTGTTTAATGCCATGTTGTCAATCTCTTGATTGCTTTCTAAATCTTCTAACTCTTCTTTTAATCGGAGGGGTGAATCTTGATTGATTAGATCCATTGTTTCATGAACTCTTTTGTCAAGATATCTTGAGTTCTTTCAATTTCTGGATCGAATTCCATAAGATTGCTACTACTACTGATGGTCATTAATTAGAAAATTATGAAATTGGGAACAATGTAATGAAGAAAAATACCAAAAGAACTAAAGGAAAGAATTATTACAGACATGTTAAAATAATTGAAAATTTAAGGTTTTTGCTAAATTCCTAATTAGTTTACTCTATTGGTTCGTTGGCAACGATGTCAAAAACTTGATTTGGTAGTTGAGCTAGCCTAAGCAAGTGCACCTAGTCAAGTTATTGCATAGATTTGGATTAAGTCATAGTTTCGATCCTATGAGGAATCATATATGAGAGTCTTATCTAATTAGTTAGCAATTGTATTCCTAAATTATTTCAATTACCTAACTTTTACATTAGAAGATGTAATTGAATAATTAAAGAAAGTATAGTAAAGATTGTGATAACAAAATAATTAAAGCAATATAAACTCAAATAGAAAATAAACAAAAGCAAGAATAAAAATAAGAACAAGAACAATTAAATTAAAGGAGAAAACATATTCATTAATAAATTTTTATTGTTATTTACTACATAATTCTAAGTGACTTATTCAATCTCGATTACAATATTAGACCATGGGGATTCCTATTATGAACTAACCGAACTGGCGTTTTTTGGCTAATTCCTAGTCTTAAGACCACTTTACCCGAATTGCTTCTTAATAGAGTATCATAGAATCACATGAAACTCTTGAACCCCACTATTAGGTTGCCTTAATCTAAAAAAACTAAACTACTAAATGTTTTAGTTAGTCAATTTTGTTTTATTGTACCAGTTAGTCACATTACATTCTCTTATGAACTCTATACTAAACTCTACCAATAATTCAATCATTGGTATATTAAATTAAAGATGAAAAATAAACACAATAAAGTTAAATCACAATATACAAATATCATAGATTGAGTTTGAATATCAATAATAAAAGCCACTACAAGACCTTGCAAAATTAGTCAGTAAGCTTAAAATTGGTTAGTATGGAATCAATATGTAAAATTTTGGGCGATTACGAAAGTTGTTTGATCGAACCAAAATTTTATGATGAAGTTAGAAATATTAGTACAAGTAACCCTATTAGGTTGGACTTAAGAAAATAAAATAATATATTAATAGAAGGTACATGTATTATTCATTATTTATTAGAAATACATAAAACGGATTTTGATAATTAATAAATCACTAGAGATAAATTTTATACATACTAAAAATCATAAAATCACATGAATGATAGTTGGAGTGCTTATTTGTATTAAATATGAATAATTGTGAGAGAATGTACCTGAAAATACTTAAAATATGAAATATATGCTAAAAATTATCAAATTAACAAAAGAAAATTAATAAAAATTATAGAAAAATGACTTAGCAATAGGGGAAATCAGGATTGGAGGCATGACAATTTGGAGTGAAAGATTAGTGAGTTTTAGAAGAGACTAAGACACTTAATAGAATTAAAAAAGTATAGGAACTAATCACATGGTTGGGGGATAAATTGACGATCGACCAAAGCAACTCTATAAACTCATTCTATCCCCTTCCTAGATCATTTTAGACATAGTAGAGTTCAAGAAAAATATTAAGAGTGTTTGGAGAGTGAGAAGGGAATTTAGGAAAAGTTGGGAAAAATAGTGGAAATTATAGCTAAATTAGAGCATCTAGAGTATGTTTCGATTATAGGCTAATTCAAATGTTAGGTTAGGGACTAGGTGTATATAGTGAACAAGGAAGTTGATGAGAAACTAAATTAGAGACTATCTATACCTGAGTCATAGTTAGTTAAAATTTGTGGAATAGGTAGAAGGTATTCCGAAAATTTATAAACTAAATTGTAATCAAGAGTTGAATCAGAGATTGAATCGAAAGTTGAACCAGAGACTAGTTAAATGCAAGACTAAACACAAGAGACTTAAAATCAATATAACTAAGTATAGCAAAACCCTAAAATTAAAATAATAATATGAGTTATAAAATAAAGCCTATATATAGTAATTGTATGAATAGTAAATGCTATTTATATTATAGGGACTAATGGCAATGTTACATCACAAGTTGTACCCTAGTGAGTAAGCTGGAAGTCAAGATAATTTTAGGATGAATATCTAACTGTATTTTGGATTACTATCTTATAATACTTGGAGGCTTATGATTATACTTGGTTATGCTTATAAGTAGCTTACTTATGTGCATGCTTGTATGTTTCTAAGCTTGATTATATAATATTGGTCTATAGTAATGGATTGCAATTTTTTGTACTGCATGAAATTGATTAGTCACCTTAAATTGAATTAAATTATAATAGGCTAGGAATTTTAAATTGAACATGCATTGTAACTTATTAGGGGATGATTAGGATTCTCCGATTAAATATTGACCCATTTGAAATGGATAGTTGAAATAGTCCCTTATTCATCCGTATTTGAACTAAATGATTGAAGAAGAGGATGCAGTAAAGATGAAGGTAATGTTCGAATGTAGTCATAGGAGGAGCAATATCTCTATTGCACAAGCATGGTTGTCGTCATGAGTTGTTGCATAAACATTGAAACTCCTTAAACTCAGATTAGAGTAGGTATAATTTTTCCAATCTCACAATAGATTGAAAGCATCACACGATGGCATTTATTTTGATTACATTGCATTAAATTAATTGATTGATAGCATTATTTGTGCTTATTGTATAATCTTATGTCTTTGTTCCTACTTATTGAGTAATTGATTACTTACATCCCTATAGATAATCGTGTAGGAGTTGACTAGTGGCTATAATATAGCTATTCTAAGGTTAGATATTGTTGGATCCTAGAGAATGAGAACATAAAACTGAGAAATAGCTAAACTTTTGGAGCTTTTATTGATAATTTTGACCTTTTGGATACTTAATTAAGTAAATGTTTAATATCTTAAGTTCTAAATCATGTAAGCGATACTTCAAGTACCTGAATTCCAATTTATGTTAGAAGACTTCCATAGAGAAAATAATATTATTTTTTTGTGAACTATTTACTTTAAAGCAAGTTAGTCATGAATGCTTTATAGTAATCAGGTCTATGATAATAGTTGAAGAGTCAGCTTCTATCTTAGGATGATTTATATGATTGGATTGCTATGGCTCTATTGCTTCAAGGCATAACAGTTCTTGGTTGGTATCATAGCATAGTTCTAGTGATTTCACTTAAAGCAAATTAATTAAAAAAAAATAGACATCATAGGAACACAGTAGGAGTAGGTAGTAAAAGATTGTATTGTAAGCTATAAAGTAAAAGTGATTACAATAATTAGTTATGATAAATATTAATCATTTTGAAATCCATCTACAAGGCCGTAGAGGTGAGTTAATAGTTAGTTTAAGTGGAATGGAAAAGAATTTTCTATCCTATACATGGTTAAGATGCAAAGATTAGATTTAGAGATAGCTGATTGCAATATGTTTATGACTTTGAACGAGATTATTGATAAGTTTATCAAAAGGATATGTTATAGTTAACAAGACTTAGGGTTATTAAAGGAAGCAACCTTGAATCCTCAGTATAATAAGTATACTACAATACTTGCCTTTGAGTAGAGATGGATGGAAAGTGTAGGGGTTATGGCTTTAATGATGCCAGTAAGGTACTTTCCTATAGAGATTAGAAGAGGGGAGACCTTATCATGTTAATATTACTAATATTTCTACAAGTATACCTTATATTCCTAAACACTATCTTTAAGGAGTTATTGACTGGTTTCCGTGTTTCTTAACTTAGTTGGAGTAGGTATAGGAGAACCATTAAGGTAGAAGAAACCTTACCCTAAACTAATATTGCCTAAAGTACTGTAAGGAGATTAGCAATCTAAAGGACCCTAAGATGATGGTTAGTCCAGTGTCTAAAGTAAACATGAAACAATTGTGGTTTAAGGGGAAAGAGGAGATGGTGTAAAGGAAGAGGAACTTGAAGAAGAAAAACTTGAGGAAGAGAAACCGGAAGTGGATCATAGTGGGCAGTGGGGATATGCATGCTATAGTGAAGAAAGCTATAGCAGCTGCAAAGATGAATAAAATAATAGGAAAAGTTGGAGGCGAGTAATCATAAACTAATTTAGAGAATGAATTAGAATCTATATTAGGGGCTTAATTAGAGCCTAACTTAAAGGTTGATGCTGTATAGAAGAAGGTTGTTACTCTTGAGGTAATAGCTAAAAATGAAATTAAGGAGTCAAAGGAAGATAAAGATTAAAAAAGTAATTACTTTTCTTGGTATTACCAAGATAGTATAGTTAAGTATTGGACCAACAAGAAAAAATGATGATGGTCTAGCTAGAGGATACATAGAGTAGATTTCTTATGAGCAGATGGTTACTATCGATAACTTAGACAAAGAATATAGCATGATAGCTAGTGTGGTTTTGATGGGACAATAAAGTTTGACCCTATGTGACTTGTTGACCCATGTGGACATACTTCAGATCCTTGATGTGCATTGTTGTAACTTTTGTTGAATATGTAGCTTTTTTGTTATGCGCATATGCTACAAATATCCTATGTATTAAGTAGTAAGAAATGTAATAAACTAGATGTACTGTGACCAATCATGTAAATCCTTTTTATGTGTAGTGGTAGTTATAGGATTCATAACGCACAAAGTAAAATGTTGCCATGATCACGTTGTAACCCATTAAGTATCTAAAGAAATGAGTAACGAGTTTGTAACTTGTTTCTTTAGAGTTTGTAAGTAAATGCAAGTGAAGTAAAGCAAGTATAAGGCTATCACATCCCAGCTTAGCATGAGATGAACTATTACACAGGAATACTTGTTAAAAACTTAATTTAACCTGCTTATTTATCAAAAGACAACTTTATTCATGTGATAATAAGGATACTACAAGGGAGTTCTATTGAATCTTTGGTTATAACTTATTTGTACAGTTTATTATTTACATCAAAATATAAACCATTTTTTTTTTCCTTTCATCTTCAAAATAGTAGGACTTTTGACTTAGTACAAGTTCTATTCAAAAGTCACTGACTCTAACTAACGTTCTCAAAATACATCCCTCCTAGTGATGGGCCCTTTCAGATCCTATTAACCTAAGGATAAAACTTTTTATCTCCTCAACTACTAAAGCTGAGTGAGAGTAGATAACAAACAATACAATATAGACAATATCACAACCCAAACAATTCATTCATAAACAGCAAATTCAACTTCACACATACATTAGCCAGCTACGTATTTATTATTAGTAATGCATAATGCTATGCTTATGCAAGTGGTCTACATCGATACTGATATCATATCTGAGCATCTAAATACAATGTCTAGGAACTTAGAGATAATAAGGAGTTGCGTAGGAGTAGGTCCCCCTCAGTAGATATAATGCAACTTCTATATGCTAGAAAAACTTAGCTTTTAAAAGTCAAATAGTTTACTTGATAACACCTAGCTTTTCATTTGAAAATTGACTTAGCGAAATCTTGGTTTTTAGAAAAAACTTGACCTGTAGGTCCTTTTTATGCCATACCATGAATGCATCAAATTGCATGCCAAGCAAACCTAGCAATTCTAAGCAAGCGTACTTATTATGTATTAGCTCAACCTTTACTTGGTATCTTTGTTAGTTCTAAGACCTTAGTATCAGGTTCAATTAAGTCAGCATTTTAGGAGGCAGGATTAGTCCTTAGATTCCTTTTCAAGTTACTATAAACCTTAACAAATGTCACATCAATAACATGCAATGTAATCATAATAACCCAGTTCAATATCAAATCACCGTTCAATTAACAACTATTTTAAGAAGGACACTCCATATAATACATCAAGCAACATGGTTCACAAATAAGCTAGCACATCACTAAGCACGTAAAGTTAGGAGTAGACATAAGTCTACTCAAGCATACACAAATATCCACTTACTAGGGCTTAATAATATTGCAAAATCCTAAGCTTAATAACATAGTGCTCCCTCACCTATCACTCCTAGAAAATATACACAATCTCTAAGTCAAATACAAGTCGAAACCAACTCTTATAAGCTTTGAATATTGTGTTTCTGAACTTCATTGGACCATATCTTACTCATTGTTTATTCGATTTTAGTAAACTTTATAGCTTACAATCGTTATTTCTAGTACTATTAAAATATCTTAAGAAATAAGATTGATCAATATGGTTGTAAGTTTGAAAATACCTTTCTTCCTACTATTTCGATCGTACATTATCGTAACTTTGTAATTGACCCAAATAAACTTTAATTCAAAAATAAAAATCCTAAAAATTATATTTTCCAACCATGTCCAACATCTATTGTATGTCAAAAATACTAACCTTACATTAACTTAACAAATGTCTTTATGTTATTATTTACTATTTTACATATTAGGCTAATATATAGGCTTATATTAAGAAAATAGACAACAAATAGTATACGAGTCCATTCAATTCTATGAAAAATACCATATGATCACAAAAATAGAGTTTAATATTGACCAGAGATTATACTAAACTAGCTTATTATCTATTTTTACAAAAATAGTGATTTTAGCTCAAAATTACAAAAAATTAGGAAAATAAACAAATTTATGTATAAGACAAAAAACAAGTATTCCAAATATCATTATAAACTTCTATAAGTCAAAATGTATAGGTCTTATTCATTAATTTTATTAAAAACTAATTATTTCAATAAATTAGCAAAATTGCCAATTTTATTGAAAACAAATATAATAAATAGTAAAAATACCTATTTTAAAAAATTCTTGTT